>CM060955.1:66113178-66343178 GCA_030765055.1 Mantis religiosa | reverse complement strand
GCAACTCTGGGCGTGACTCGGTTTATTTATACATAGACGCCCGTTAAATGGACCTGAAGAGCCTAATTTCCATAATTACTCACGGGTTTCTTCGCGCATTTACACTTCAGTGAGATCTATTATCTGGCATTTCTTTCTGACAGCTTTAAATTATCGATCACAATAATAACCAATACATGAGCCCTTGAGAAGCAAGTACCTACTTACTACTTCATAATACATAGATCAGTGGCTTCCAGAAAAAAAGAAATATGGAATGAAATAGAAAGCATCTTACGTGTTACATTCACAATACTTTCTCTTCCTATTATCGTTTACTTCTACATGAATGAATGTGGCTTATTTCCATTTTACATAATTTACAATATTTTACAGTAGTTCTATTGCCTATCTTATCCTAAGTACAAATTGTACGCTAATCTCTGTTTCATATAACCTTGCCCCGCTGACAAGGATTATTCCGCGTGCAACTACCTACCTCCTCACCCTAATTGGCTAATGCTTTCGCGCCATAGGCCGTAGGCGGTACCTTCCCAACACATTTAAACCTGCAGTAAACGTCATAATAATTGCCAGGAAGTTAGATAAAATCATACAAATAAGAATACGAAGGCATGCAAAATTACAAATTTATAATGAAACTGAGCAAGTTGAAACTTAATGAATGAGCAATGAAACTGAAACAAGTTTATAATGAAGGACCTTCTGCCTTTTCCACAGGGATTTTTTTTAAACCAACGCACATATCTTGCAAAAATACTTGTTTTTCAGTCTTAAAAGCCATGTCACGCCATACTTGTCGTGTGTCCTTAATTCACCCAAGTCTCGTCAAGGTAGTATATTTTGCGATTTGGACAATCCGATTGTCCTTAAATAACGTCTTCGCCACACAGCAATATTGCCCCTAGAGTGGTAAGTTTTCCTGTAGTCTCAATTTCATGTCGCGATGTTCCTACGCATCTAACACACCTATAAGTTCAGAGCACAGCTGTTCGACTTCTCTCACTGACAAAGACGGATTCTTCTCTGTGAGTGCATTAAACACATGCACCACAATTCTTTTTCCGCCGCTTTGTAAAGGTTTTCTCTTGCGATGCTTCAGCGAAAAGCTGTTGGTAGACTCTGCCATTATACATATAAGTACACGCGCAATAAACGATCAATAAAATAATTTAGCTCTCGCACTCTACACATACACCTTCGAATGGCGATATATGAGTAATCCAGTTCAAAACAAGGTCAGTGGTAAAAGTCATATAAACAAATGTCATCACAACCGCTAAATCACGTGCTATCGTGCCATTTGCTTGAGAGCAAAGAACACGTATTTCAGATAAATTAATTCTGTTGCGTTAATGATATATATATATATATATATATATATATATATATATATATATATATATATATATATATATATATATATATATATATATCATTAAAACAGATACGAAAATATAAATTTTACAATTCTCTTCTAACATATAAAGATATATCACCATGTTAAATAATGAACTAAACTTTACCGCACAACTGTCTATACTGCAATAGCAGCCAATAAGAGGTGATAAGGTCACGTAACCGTTAAGAGATACGCGGCAAGCTTATGTGAAACAAGGATTAGTCGTTCATTATTTCCTTGGTGCCCTGGTTGCCTGGCTCCCTGGCCGTTGGCTCATCTCAGGGTGCTCTCCTTCTTCTTCATCCTTTCCCTCTTCTTTTCTTCCCGCTCAACACTCTCCTCCCTCCCCTAATCTCTTCTGCTCCTCTTTCTATCCTACTTCATATCTCTTTCATCTTTTTAGAAAACTCTTCATGTTCTTATTACTCTTTTCCCCTTTTCCTGTCAGCATTCTCCAGGCTACTATTTTGTTGTCTATTTTTTGGCCTTTTTCCTCTCATATCCTATTTCTCCACTCGGCTACTTCCTTGCATTCTACCATATAATGCTCCATGCTCTCTTTCCCTCCACATAGCTCACTCACCCCTTATCTCCTCCCTTAGCCCTTTCAGAAACAGTGTTCCTGTCGTGACCCATACCAGCCCTTCTCTTTCCCCTTTATTGCAATGATCCACCTCTTCCCTACTCCCTTTTTTTTATTCTATATAATCCCAGTGATTTTTTACTTTCAAAGCTCCCCCATATCTCTTATCTTCCTATGTCCTCTATCCTATTTCTCACCATCTTCCAAAATCCTTAGCTTTGTAGAGTTCAACTTCTGATGCTCTCCCTAAAAGTGGATTTGCAGTACCTTTAAAATCAACAAAATATGATTCAACTAGTTCAGATCTACATGTCAGTGGTTAACGAGTGTCTCCATTGCCAAACAAAGTCTTGCTTAACATACTGATTCAACATCTCTTAGCTAAATAAGCAGTGAGAAACAAGTTAAGAGCGATGTGTATTCGGCTGACTTCAGCCAGACATGATGTAGACAACTGAACCATGCATATTATTGCTTCCTAGCGAGAGAAATGGAGTGGAAGAGGTTGAAGATAATGAGATGCATGCAGCGCACGTCATCTGTGATATAACCAGAAAGGGGACTTCACTAATAGTAACCTTTTTATGTTTGTTGTATTGAAACTATCAAAAACGTTATGCTTGTGTAGGAATCTCCATGCATGCAATAAGCTTCATTTCCATGCTTTGGCGTACTCTGTTGAAAATTCCTGGCGTGTTTCGTATTCTATATAATCTAGTTTGGATACCTTCTCCCAAAATGTCAACATCTGGAGTCGCATAAATCAAGCAGTTCAAATGTTCCCATAGAAGAAATCCATTCATTTAAGCAAGAGGAAGCCACTTCCAGGAATTTCTGTAACTTTTGATTTTGTATTTTAACTCTAAACAATTGAATGTCAGACCCATGTACACATGAACCTTTTTTACGCTTTTGACGTATGAAATACATCCCTCGAATTACGACACCAGTAAAATTACATCCTTTATAACATCTTACATTTTCTGTGCTCTTTATTTAATCTAAACTCACCTTGAAATAAATAGTCTCATCATATGTTTTGTTAGGAGTACTAGAAGGATGTAGATAGGAGAAACAATATTCACTCTTCATTATACATATTGTGTTGGCAATGAAATTACATCCCCTTTCCATGACTTCTCGAGAAACAAATGAATTGGAAAGCCATCAGAAAACAACCCCTCATGAAGTTTGTTACAAATATGGAAATGTTCTATTTTTCGTTTCAGATTCTGTTTTCTGCTTTCTTTTTGCCCATTGTATTGTGTTTGATGTCAACAATTATAAAAGCCATAGATACCTGGAAATTGTTCTTTCACACTGGCCGTTTGTAGGCTAAAGTATGGAAAGATAGAGTCACACTGAAAAGTTCAAAGCCCTAGCCGGGATTTGAACCACGGATCTTCTGTTTGCCGTCCAGGAGCTCTAATCCTTGAGCTACTATGCCCAACGTGCCGACATGACCCTACTAAGGTACGGTTTACCGGGAAAAACACGAGTCAGTTGGAGAATTTAATGTCATGTCGGCACGTTGGCCTTAGTAGCTCTAGGGTTAGAGCTGTTGGATGGAGACCATAAGAACCGTGGTTCAAATCCCGGCTAAGGCATTGAATTTTTCAGTCTGATTCCACCTTTCCATGTCATAGATGCCTGTTTAATAGGATATTTAAGATTTAGGCAAAACACGACAGAGAGCTTAAAACTCCATTTATCTTAATTTCTGCTTTTCAGCACTGTTTGCTACGAAAATGTCTCTTACATCACTGTTTTTAATTTGTTTAAAGCTTTGAGGAGGGCTTCACTAATACCAGATATAAAAGGCTATATCCGGTACTCCGCTAATTAAACTTTTATTAAATAATTTAGCTGAATTTAATTATTCTCGGCAAATCAACACTTCAACACTTATTTCAGTTAAATTAATTTAAATGTAGAAAGAGCTGAATGAAACATTTTTAATTTTATAGAATAAGGTCAAATCAAACATTTTGAGTGATTTGTTAAACCAAAGGAACGTTTCATATTACTATATAAAAATGTGATTGGTTATCCCTTAATAAATATATTAATAACGGTTTCGCACAGATCTTAACATCTTTTGTGTACTTATACTGTGTGGTTGAGTACATGGAGCAAAATTCAAAGCAATTGGAAAGAAACTATAGATTTTGGATTTCCACAAAGCTATTGAATAACTCATACTAGTAATGAGGTTACTTCAGAAATTGCTGCTTCCACTGAAAAGGCTTTCTTACCTAACTGCATTTATAAAAGAAATGTATATTTTGCTTTCTATATGTTATAGTTCAACCGCAATAAGGAATTATGTAAAACTCCTTCCAAGCTGAGAGCATACCGAGTTATTCCCAGAAAAATAAAAAAAATACATTCTATGCCATTTAGATTGTGATATTTGGATGAAAGTCATTAGTTATTTTTATAAAATGAAACATTTCCAAAATTATTCAAAGTAGCTTGTAGAGGCCAATTTATTTTAAAATTTATTTTAAAATCCTCGTGTTACCTCTTTGGAAGATGCCAAACTTAAGTACTAAGTTTGTTAGTTAAAAACAGTAATTTCTGTTTGAATATACTGTCCTCACAGACAGGGGACCTCAAAGAACGCATTTCCGGTGAAATCTGAGCATCGAAAGTTTATATAGGTACAATATGTTATCTCCCTACTAAAAATAGGTGCCAGTTAAATTGACTGTGTTGTTCCTACTCTTTCTGTAAACAAGTGTTTAGGGTGTTGTCCTGCTGCGTGTAAGATTTTTCCCTGCAGATGTTTATCGCCATGGACATGAATTGGATGTAAATAGCCTTAATTTTGACTATTGTTTGTAATTCTGAGAAATGAAATTTGATAAAAAAAGACTTCATACGCCTCTAAATCGTATTCTACGAATATATATGTTTTCCCACTTATAAAAGCGTTATTGCAACTAACTACGTGTACCATGGCCTTTGAAATTCGATACTGCGAAGCCAAGTGGTTAACCTTGATTAGAAAACAGAATGAAGAAGGTACATGTGAAACCGTTACTAGATTTACTTACACTAGCGCCATCAATAAAACCACAAGCCGGAGCAACCACATCAGCTGACGTCATGCAATTGCTGTCCCAAATGTGGCACCGCAAAAAGCAAACGAGTTCATTCAGAAGATCGTCTGCAGTCCAGTTATGAGGGATTTAAAGATGAGTCCTTTTATATACTCAAAAAATTATCAGTTAAATCTTTCGAAAGTCATAATAAAGTTATGAATCACTAAAGTATGTTTTCACAAAATATATCGTTTAACAGTGACCCTAGTTTGTTTGATAATCAGTTGATTACACTGAAGCTATCAAGATTTATAACCTAATCGTACCCAAAGACCTTTCTGTCTCTGCAAAATAGCAAGAGAGGAAGTTGAAATTGAGTTTTGTTTACGTACGCCTTTTAACTGCTTTGGTGCCCGGCATCCCATTCTATATTCGACGCGTACTTAATACAGAAACCTTCTTATCAGGCTTGAGGTCCTTGTTGTGCTTTAAATCTTCTCAGGAGCTAGAGGTGGGATATTACTGTTTGCCCTTGGAGGGTGACTTAGGGAGGGAAGGACCGAAGGAAGGGTATAGAGGTGTCAGGATTGGACGGTATATCTAATTATTTTACGCTGTGGAACCTTATTCAGGCTTACCTCTCGTCATTGAGGACCAGTTACACGCCGAACGCAAGAGCAGACAGTTCCTCGTAACAAATTCCACCATCACCAACACGCCCAACGTCCATTCGCTATCCCGCCTCGGTAGCGTAGTAGTAGCGTGTCTGCCTCTCGTTCAAGAGGTCCCGAGTTTGAAACTCGGTCAGGATGAGTTACTTGGGTAGGGTTTCTTCCGGGGTTTTCCCTTATCCTGAAATACCAATGTCGGATAACTCTAAGCTCTATGGACCCTGGGCTCATTTGAGCATCATTTCACCCATTGCATACATCGTCCCATATGACTTAACGTTGGAGGACATGAATTACAAAAAAGGTCCATTCGCCTGATCCTTCCACTACGAAAAACGAGAAAATGAAACTACAGGAAATGGGAAAACATCCCAGCCTCACCTATTAACAAGGGAAAGCTGCGAAAAAAAAGTTTAGAGTGACCAGCCCAATGGAAGTCGAACATGGGACCGTCCAAATGCCAGCCATACTTGTTACCACAAAGCTGAGTGATTATACCTCAAGAAAAATCCTTTCAGGTTTTTGAAAGTTGCATTTCTTAATAAGGTAAACGATTTCTAGAGTATATTTATTTCAAAAGAAAGCATCAATTTTGTGTGCATAAACATAACTGAGGTAAATGTATTAGAAAATGTTCTCGTTCATAGGTTGTCGTTCCTCTTAGTGATGAAATTAGGCCTGAGACTTCTTTTAACTAGTCTTGGCTCACCAGTTTCTACAGGTCCTCTTCCCTCGAGGATTTACTTTAATAATTAGTAGTTTAGTTGTCCGATGGCGTTCTTTAGATATGATTATACTAGTTAACTTTCGTTTCAGTTATTATTTCAGTTAAACTTAAGTTTGCAAAGTCTCTGTATATCTTTGCTTCCTTTTCTAATACTATCCTTCTATGGATCGTCTTTCTCTTGTTTCCAGTTCTCACTTTCATATAAAAATACTGGTATTGCCGCTGTTCCCTTAACTCTTAGTTGTTTTAAAATTTCATTCAAGTATTAAAAAGGTTATTTCTACTTTTAATTTGTTATATCTATGTATCTCTAAAATAAATTTAAACAATGAAAGTACTAAAGTAAAGCTTCATGAGGCATTAACTCAAAACTCTTCTTCAACTATGTATTTTATATCGTAATAAAAATGCAATAAAACATGTTCTGAACTATTTTTCTTTTATAAAATATGTTACTTAAGTATCGGAAAGTCCAAAACCGAATCCATAAAATTTTTTGTTGAATAAAGCGAGAGCCAACATTAGGACCTGGTCGCTATGTAATTACATTAACATTGCATTCTGTTCTTGCAAGATAGGACATTAAAGACAACACTAAAAATATGTTTTAAAATTAAAATGTATAATAGAAAATATTTCGAAAATGGTTATCTTTACAAATAAAATAGTTGACGTAATTGTGTGACTTCGCGAGATGTGTATATTTTTGTGTAGTAACAATTATCTCTTAAGTTTACCAGTTATACGAGTTATCCAGAATGAAGAAAACGTGAGAAGCTATCCAGTGAAAATTCGAGAGATACATTTCATTTGTCATGAACTCATTTGATAAATATGATATTTTAATATAAATTTTTTACAAAATAATTTTATTTTTATTTTTTATAAACATATATTTAGGGGTACGAATTTCTTGGAAATCTTCATAACGCATAGCTTAAATAATGCTGAACTTAAATACTACGTTTAGTATTTAATCAACTGACTGTTTTTGACACACACACACACACACACACACACACACACGCACGCACGCACACACACACACACACACACACACACACACTGCGGGGAGGGAGAAGAGACGAAATGATTTTCTAAAAAGCAGACCTCAAATAATGTATTTCCAGTAGTTTATCGAGAATTTGGGTGGTATGCAATATTTCCTCTTTCACGATATCGTACTGTTTTATATGCTCCTTTTCAGTCCAGGTACACCTTTTGAGAATCAATTGAATCACAATTCTGGTCAACGCAAGGGTTTATAGCGTTTACTATATAAACCCGTTAAGTATCGAACACAGTGAAGATGGAAGTTGAAGGTCAAACTCAAGCAGATGGTTCAGTACACAGACACTTGCATGGGGTGTACGAGGTCTGTTCAAAAAGTATCCCGTATTTTGAATTTTCTCGGGCTATGTATGTTCGAATTTCGATTGTTTTGTGGTGCATTGTTGGTACTCGTGATCCTCACTTATGTTGGCAAGCTCGGCCATTTTTAATGTCCAGTTAATTGTTGACAGCCATTTTGCTTCGACGTATTTTGGCTCGTCTTCAATTTTTGTATATTCCAAAAAACATGGACAAAGAATCTGTATGAAATGTGCGAAAAACAAAATTAAGTGCGCGGGTGCATTCCGAATGTTGACTGTGGCATATGATAAATCTACCTTGGACCAAAGCAACGTTTATCGTGGTACAAATTGCTCTGAGAGGATCGTTAAGTTGTGAACGACGAAGAGCTTCCCAAACGCCCGAGCTCGTCAACAACAAACGAAAACATTGAAGAAGTGAAGAAAATAGTATTAGTCAATCATCGAATCACCGTTATACAAGTTGCTGAGGACTTAAACATATCGATTGGCTCGTGCCATTTGATTTTGACCAATGATTTGGGCATGAGACTGGTAGCCGCAAAATTCGCACCAAAGTTGCTTAATTTTGGCCAAAAAAAAACATTGCATTAACGTTGTTAAGGAGGTGTTTAACTCTGGCCGCGACGACCCAAATTTGCTCCAGATTAAGGTTTGGTCATCGCTGGTGACGAATCATGGGTTAATGGTTATGACGTGGAAACCAAAGGAGCCACACGACCCAAGACTGATAAAAGCGCACCAAGTTCGGTTAAATGTGAAGGTTTTGCTTACAGTTTTCTTCGATTACAGGGCCGTGCTACATCATGAATTCCTGACACAGGGTAGAACGCTCATTAAAGAATGTTACCTGCAAGTTATGCGCAATTTACGCGAAGCAATCTGCCAGAAACGCCCGGATTTGTGGAAGAAAAAATGTCTTTTGCGCCATGATAACGCCTCTGCACACTCATTGTTGCTTATGCGCAAATTTTTGGCCAAAAAGAAGCACACTTATGATGCCGCAACCACCGTACTCCCCAGATCTGGTCCTCCTGTAACTTTTTTATTCCCAAAACTGAAGAGGACCATGAAAGGACGACGCTACCCACGATTGAGGAGATTAAGGCGGCATCGAATGAGGAGCTGAACAAGATCATAAAAAAAAAACGATTTTTTAAAGTGCTTCTAGGATTGGAAAAACGGTGGCGCAAATGTATTATATCTGGCGGGGATTACTCTGAAGGGAACAAAATAGATATTCATGAATAAATAAATACTTTTTGAAGAAAAAATATTCGCGATACTTTAATGAACAGACCTTCTATGTTGTGTTCAAGTGACAGGCATGCCGAATGTGTCAGAAAGAAACCTTTCAGGAAACCCAGTTATTCCAAGGGCAAAATTTTAATTATGCATTCATATTACATAATTTAAATGTGCCTAATTCACACATTCCTACTGAAGCTATGGTAAGGCCGAAAACATTTCCGAATAGCACAACATTTGGCAGACATTGTTAGAAGATAGGGAACTTTCATCAGCGACTGTAACTAATAATAATATGAACAGCGATATATACATCAAAGAGTGCCTCAGGAAAATTCTTCTGCTACTTATACGAAGTCTGAATGTAACTATACTGTTTTATTCTGGCCCACCAATATATCATGACATACCAGATCCATAAACAAGTTTTTAGAGACAACAATTTTCAATATGTTGTCAAACTGGAAAACTCTACTTCAGCACCTCAAAGCAGGACTATTGAGAGGTGCTGGGTAATTGTGAAGCAGCAGATGGCTGGAACGAAGCCACTCAATCAGTTCAAGCGAAACTGATCGCGAATTTCGAATCAGGAGGTGGAAAATCATGGAAAAGCCCTGAACTTCAAGAAAAACTTATGATATGCAGCATAAGAAAGTCCATATGTTCTTTATTTTAAGAGATACTAGTTCATTTAATTAATGTGTATTTAATGGCATAAATTAATCTAAACTGAAATTGTTTTTCTCTATTTTGTTTTTTAGCCTAGGGCAATAAACTCTATTCAACCCTTAGTAACTGTTAGGCAACTCTGTATCTTTCTGCCACTTAAATCGTCCGTTTCTACTGGCCATAATCTGCTGTGGTTGCTTCATCTCATCCCTTCCTCTTGAAGGTGTGCCACAAAAGATCCAATTGCGGGTCAAGGTGCTCAATGGCGCCTCCATTATTTACCTAATTTTCGTACCCTCTTTATGACAACATGAGAAATAACTAAACGGTACCAAACTTCCAAAAATGAGTAAGTTTCGAATGTTTCGGAAATTAGAGATGTCATAAACATATTTTGAAATAAATTGCGTCTTTTGGCATCTACAACTTTTGTATGATACCTTCTGTAAGTTATAATTTAAAACAATATTTAGTAATAGTTTACTTAGCAAAAGTTAGGTAATTTGTGACGATTTTTTAAAATGAGTGAAATCCTTCAAATTATTCATCCTTAAACATAAAACTTGCGTCTTCTTTAATGTGAAATTTTAATTTTTGAGATAAACTCTACAGACACACACATCCAATCACTCGCGGACGGCTAAAGCCACAAATTCGGGCACTTGTGCACGCACACTCACATACATAAACGTATGGAGGGTTTTCGAGAAATTAATTCCTTTGTTCAGTGGATTTCGAAATACCTGAAAAATCTTTGTATCGAATAATAATGGGAAGTGAATATTTCCCCTACAAAGCAGATGCCAGAGAAAGTAAAAATAGAGAGGGATAAAATTGCTATAAAGAGATTGTAATTGAAAATGCATTACAAAAATAACCAATTGTCGGTAAACAGTGGCGTCGTAAGAGTGAATGAGAAACGGGAAACCTAGGGCAGACGCTTCAAAACAAGAACGGAGATGTTCGACCTTGGCCATCAAAATGATCGTTAATAAGGAGCTGAGTGGATGCTATTCTGAAACAGCCGCCCACATCTCTCAGCCTTGTTCGAGAGTCAAACAGGTGTTAATCCACTCCCACTAAACATTTTGCTTTTGGCTTAGAGCCATTGAATCGCCTAATGTGTTTGTAGGAATTCCAGCAGGAGATGCAGCATTGAAATGCGCGGGGTAGAACAGTAAATACATAACGGCTGTGAGATAATGGTGACTGGCTGTTACTTAGCGTTGTAATGATGGGTGTATATATATATATATATATATATATAATTTGATAAATTGTTTAAATACATTTACTTCCTACTTATTTATTATAAAGTCACTCTGCAATAATAGAGGAAGTATTGTAGAAAAAATGACAGCACCAAATTCGCTGTGTCACTAAATGTTAGGATATTGCAGACTTACAGTCACTTTCAGTTTTTATAAATATACCGAATAAGCATATCAGTCTAATGCTCTGCTATGCCTCTATTGCAATACAAACTTGCACTGCTTGTAGCTTTTCACACTCACCATCTTCCGTCTACTACTACTACTACTGCACAACTCCGTTACTCACTGGTCATTTCGTAAATATAGGTTAGCCGAGAACAAAGTGCAGTTGAAGGCGTGTATTACTAAAACTGAAGTCCTCTAGCTTTCCACCTCTACTGTCAGTTAAAGTTGCATGTCCTCTCCTACATAACACAAGTTGCCCAGCACTGGTCAACGTATGAAGGGGTGGGAGTCGTGTGTTGCTTGGCGAGGGGGGCGAGAAGATTGTGCTCACGCATGCGCGCACTGACTGTACTTTGTTCGCGGTCTGTCTATAGCAACCTAATTCAACTCAAGTCTGACCAGACTGACCCTAAACTGACTTTTAAGCTCCCTTTTTAGCCTGCCAACCATACAAGAGTGTCTGGAAAACCGAAACCCCTCAAATCGAAAGAAAGGAACACTGTTGAGGCCAAATCTTCCAAATCTGCTGAAATTGAAAGATCTGGAACACCAGCGTGGGACAATAAATGGGCTACTTCCGGTTTATGATAACCGCTGTCTTTGAATGTTTCATGAGTTTTTTTTTCTTGACGACAAAAAACAAAAACTGTACCTTTGGAGTAGGCATTCGCTGTCACTGTCATACTACTAACTTCCACTTAAATATCTTCTATAGAAATTTCATTTGAAATCATGTTTTGAGGAACCTTTCATGGAAAAGAATCAGTTTTTTAGTAAAAAAAAAATGTGTGAGTGTGTCTGTGTACCTATGAACGGTTAAATAAAAGCGAAAAGTCAATTATATAGCAAACAAAAAATGTTTTGAAATCTTTTATTTTCTCAAAAATACTCATATAATTTTGATTAAAGTACTACATAATTAAGAAATTTTCAACTCGAATGAAATTTACTTATGTCTTGAACTTTCTTTGAATATTCTCTTAAGTCCTCTTCATTTTGAATGACATTTGCAGAACTCGTAAAGTATAAGAATGGACAAAGTCCTGCTATTTAAAAATGATTATTAAAGTGTTCAGTTAAAGTGAAATAAAAAGTTTCACTTTTGAGAGCTTGTGTTCTCATAGTTTGGACTTCCAACTATCTACTTATACTTCTATATTTCATTCAAAGTCGTTGTTCTTCCTTATGTCCTGGAGAAGTAAAGAATATGTATACTAGAGGCCTCTCAGAGCGACCAGTTCTTAAACGTGTTTACTATTGGTTAAACCGATTGTATTTTTCTATTTTTACTGTACCTATATCCTTAGAATAAAAACCTGTTAAAAGGTATTCCACACAAATCAAAATTAGATACTATAAAATAAGCTGAAGTTAAATAATATATATATATATATATATATATATATCAGAAAATATGAAATGAAAGCATTTATATAAGCGCTTATCTTGATTTAACATGAACTAAATAAAATAATAAGCAGATCTAAGAATAATTTTTCAAAAATGTGTAGAGAAAATCTTGTGAGTGAAACTCAGTTGTTTTAATGATAAATGCTCTTCTTTAAACATTTTAATTTTCCTATGACAGTTTTAGTATTGCTCTTCTATTCTACAAAGGTAAACAAAAATCTGACATGTATTTCTGAAATCTTTAACTTTCATCCAGACTGTCTTGCAAGTTTTGTAAATATAGTATAATAGATAGGTATCTTTGGCAGTAGAAGAAACAGTCATCAGAGTGTTCCAGTAATCTTATTATATATACTTAGATTAAGTAGAGGAAAAGCTGTGGTTGAACTCAAAAATTCATTACTGAGATTTTACCCGAAACACTATGGTATGAGCATTATTAAAATATTTTGGCATCCCATTCATCTGAAGAATTATTAGTAGTAAGTAAAGAAAGTATTGGGAGCCTTTAAAAAATTATATCCTGAGGTTTCATTGAAAATATTGGTGTTTTAGTTTTCCGAAAAAAAAAATGAAAAAAAGAGTTTTCGAAAAAATGTATGGGCGCGCGCACAATTGTGTTTGCCAACAGCGTAACTCAAAAACGGATAGTGGTTAAATACAAAAATTGGTGTTTAAGCCCAGCACCTTGCAAAAATGAGACACGAAGAATTTGATTTTCAAGAAAATTCCTCCTCACAGACTCGAATATTTTGATTTTCTCAAAAATGGCTCTAACTGTTTTATTAGAATACAATACGTTTTAGATATGTTCTTGACCAATTAAACAGGTTGTTTCAAAACGACACCGAACGATTATAGCCGTTGCATACTTAATAACTTAACTACTGCGAATTTCGGTGTCGCATATTCGAAGTTCTGTTAAGTATAATTTCATGCAGCATTAAATATTACATGATTTTGTGATTAGGCAGTGCAGGAACCACTTTTGTGTGAATCTCAAAAGTTGTTATTGGGACGCACCGGCCACGAAAACAAAAACATTACCTCTTGCTCTTTATCAATGATCCTAGCCAACCTTTCAGGTAATGGGGCAAAGGGCAGTTACTTGTGGAAAAAGTCGACTAATAACTCGGACAGTTGGAAGGTTGCTCTTCAGTGTAAAACTAAAAATTCCGTTCTAACAGGGAGGATTTTGCGCGTACTTAGCAGATCCAAGAAATATGGATCGCTATACGAACCCCGAAATGACGCATATGGTTTATATGGATGGAAGAGCTTAAGGGAGTTCAACGAACGCACGATTTATTTAGTTTCATTAAAAATATGAGTTGTGAAAGCAGTTACATCAACGTTAATATTTATTTGTTTAACTTCAGAGCATTTTATTATTATCTTAATTGTACAATACTTTCAACTAGTTACTGTAAATATTAACAGCTTCCTTTTCAGCTACAAATGCTCTATTTAGTATTATCAAACACGTGAAATAAAATGTTCGGCTCATTGCATAAAGCATTTAGTTTTGGCTATTTTATCCACAATTCTTTGATGTTGTTTTCTGTTCTGTTTTTCATTTAATGTCTTCATCCTCAACCTCACTTAAATTAACTTCCCTCTGAAATGTATAAGCTGTATATGTCTACCAGTTTATTTGCCATAATGGACTGCTATAATGGAATGTTGGAACACGTTAAATACTCATAAGCAATAATGAAGCACTGGCTTATTTATTGCGGTTTCATAAGCCAAAGAAATTCTTAACAGTAGCATTCTACTGTGGAGTATGCCGGTATGTTAACAAACAGCTACAGCACGCGGCATGGCGTGTGACCTATACCTGCGAACACCGAGAGCGTGAGGCACGCGACGTTGCTCCTATCACTACCTAATCCACACTCATTCTGGAACATTTCGATGTGGCTCTATAGGAGGTAAAAACTACCTATATGTGTCACACAACTACTTCTATATGCTCGTTCGGTGCCGTTTTGAAACATCCTGTATATATTGTATTTTCTCAGACTTCCTGTCCATTCTGAATGACTTTTATATAACTGATAAACAATAAAACATGAATACTGAAAACTAAAGGTAAAGAATGTAAGCCACAATGACAAGTATATTATTTTATAACTTCAATATGTGCGTGTGCCCTACGTGCGGAACTTAGAAATAATTCTAGAATGCTTTACAGATTGAAACAACTGACTACTCCTGCTCGCATTTATAACTCTTACTGGGAGGCTCGTAGTGATAAATGAGCAGTAGTTTGGGTGGCCTAATTCGCAGGGGTTGTATATCCTCGGAAGAGAATATTGCTTGCCCAGGGCCAACTAGCGGACGCACACTGAAGCTTAGTAGCTACAGTGACTTGTGCCTACATATAAGCTCTTTGCCCATGTTACAAAACCGAATGAGCGACTACAAATTCAGAAACAGTGACGTGTTTGGTATGTTCTTAGTGGTTGTTCAGTTGTTTTCAGTCTTGTTTCTTTCAATGGAAATTACATTTATGTTAAGCGGAGACCTTTAATCGATTAATACAATGGCGGATTATTTTAATGACTCCGAAATGGATTTGACAGAATCAAAAAAAAAGTGTTACAAGCAACGGAGAGGATAATGTATGAATTATTAACCAAGAAGTAGAGAAAATAGTACGACAGTTGCAGGAGATGTTCTTCAATGGTATTATTATCTAAATATCCATGGCAATGATCACGATGTTAGCACTAGTACGCTGAAGATTGAACAACAAACTCAATTAACGATAACTTAGCTTCATCATCCTCATTCCTGGATGTATACTCATATGTCCACACAAATCTTAGCTGTATATTCATAATTTAATTAATAAAAATGGAACATAAACCAAATGTTAATATTCGGCTGTCAACTTCGTTTTCCAAATATTACTACTTGCAAAATTTTGGTACGTGTGTCACAAAGTAATTTTTCTCTACCATGTCACCTTTGATAGGCTCATTCAAAGACAATTCTTCCAGATTGTGATTATATGGAAGTCTATACTCGATCCGGTTTAATAAACACAGTTTTTGTGTTATTCTGTCCCCAATTGCGCAAGCATGTGAGACATGACAATATCACCTTCGCCTGTATGTTACAGCATATTGTGAAGACCTGGCTATGGATGGTAAAGGATAAAGAGTAGTCACAAGTGACTGTTTTGTTTAATTCAAATAGTATGCTGGGTAATAATTTGACTATATTTGTGCGTGTGACGTCATGCCACGTGACCTCTCCCTCCTCTAGTGAAGCATGTACAAAGCGTTCTCACTTTCTTGTGAGCGAACTGTGTTCAACGACGGACGTAGGTCCGCTCTTTGTGAAGGTATGTAGCCAATTGTGTATTTCCTATTATTGTAGTAAACCTTTCACGTCTAAATTGTAGTTTCAGTATTTCTGTAATGTAATTGAACCTTTATACAGATTATCCCAAAGCACCTCAATCCCATGTTAAGAGTTATTCCCCTGCAAGTTCCGGCCATTTGGTATCGTTATCCATTACCATCCATGGTCAGGTCTTCACATTTGTTACGCAATTTCTACATTTCACGAAAGATTTTTTCAAATAAATTTATAATTTCCAAAATACACCTTTTAGAAAATTTATACCCGACGCCTAACCACTAAAATGTGAAGACCTGACCATAGATGGTAATGGATAAAGATACCACATGGCTGAACCTTGCACGGGGGATAACTCTTAAGATGGAATTCACTTGTTTTGCCGAGAGGTTGGGATATTCTTCATAAAGGTTCAATTACATTACAAAAGTACAAAAATTACAATTTTATTTAGACATGAAAGGTTTACTACAATAAGAGAAAATACACAATTGGCTACATTCCTTTACAGAGAGCGGACCTAGGTCCGTCGTTGACCACAGCTCGCTCACCAGAGAGCAAAAAGGCTTTGTACACGCTTCACTAGAGGAGGGAGAGGTCACGCGACATGACGTCACACGCACAACTCTAGTCAAATGATTACCCAACATACTATTTGAATTAAACAAAACATTCACTTGTGACAATATTACATTCCAAAAGATTTGTATGCACAAGAAAAGCTTATCAGTAGGTTTTGTTTCAGGAAATAAACTTTTCCTATTAAAGAAATTCTGAGCAATATATTAGCAATATCATGTCAAAGTTAACGCATTAAAACGAAGACATTTATTAAAGCATCTTTGTATGTACATCAGTCTGTTTCGGAGCGTCGCTTTTGTAATATTATTTGAATCTGCAATTATTATATTCACATTATTTAATTTCACAAACGACTCCCAGGTAAGGGGTGGATGGATTGGGAATTGTTCTCCAACCAAGATATTTTCGTTGTTGTAATTTACGTTCTCCAACGTTTAGTCATATCGGACGATGAATGAAATGGGTGAAATGATGCTCAAATGAGACCGGGGTCCATGGAGCTAAGAGTTATCCGTAATTCGTCTTTCAGGATAAGGGAAAACCCCGAAAAACACCATATCCAGGTAACTCACCCTGACCGAGATTCGAACAGGGGACTTCTTGAACGTGATGCAGACGCGCTACCATCTACGCTACCGAGGCAGGCCCCAACCAAGATTATTTCACAAACAAGATGATTCCCCATCTTCCCCAGAGTGTGTAAGTATGAATTAAAGTGCAAATGTGTGCATGATCTAATGATTAGAACCCAACAAATACGAGTAACACCTTCTATATGTTCCAAAATAGAATGGCCGCTGATGCGACCATTGCAGTTAAAGTGCGGGGTATAAATGGAACAAATATAACACAATCTGTATCTCGCCACTTTATAACAGTTTACTTCTAGGATGCTTTTTATAACTATGAACGCCCATTTTTTCCCTGCGTTATTTACACCAGTCGCAAGCTTGCCGGCACATTCTTCACTGATATTTCATTTGTTTTTCTCCGGCCACAGAAACCGCTTATTTCTTCTGAGCAGATATATTTGCATTTCCAAGCAGCTATAAGAGTACAGCGCATTGTAATGCTACATTTAGACGAATTGGTTAGCACATTTTATAAATATGTATGAACCGTAATTGTAGAATTGAGGCATTTTTAACCATAAGGTCTTTAAAGCACATTAACATTGTAGGTTTTGACATTTTAGCATGTATGTATGCTCCTGACATTTGCCAACCTGTGCTTTAGGGCTTATTTGATTTAATGAAACATGCATAAGAAGCTGTCTCGCCAGTTTTTCCTGATATTCGGTTACATAAGGGCCCAGAGCATAAAGTATCATTTTGTTGCTCTGCGCTGTTCAATTTTTATCTAGTGTTACCAATATAATTTACACTTTACATCACGTTCATAAGTAACTGAAACTTCGATTTTAACAAACACCTATTTTTCTCAAAACTATCTCTCTGTGCTTTGGGCCCTTATGGTTCTCAGCGACTCTATTCATGCAATATTTGGAAAGACTGATATATACAGTACAGCCTCGATTATCCGACCTAAACTGGTCCTGCACAAGGTCCAAATAAGTTGGAAAATACGGTAAAACATGGTAAGTATACTGTATTATTAAAAATATTTGTATTGAGGTATATACCAAGTACTCAAACCAATTCTACAGGCAATCTTGAACAACAATAAGCTGCAAATGTCTTAAGAAAAGAACCTTATCAATAAAGTTTGCTCTCCTGCTGAATGACGTTTTCTTGCTGCGAGATTTCGCCATCGACGGAATATCAACACCTCAGTTGCACCTGCGTCCGGCTGTTGCTCCACGTATCTTAATACAATTTCTAAAGCACGTAAACCTTCAGCGTGACTCATTTTCTTCTCGTTTTGTTCTTCAATTTCCCGTTCTGCTTCATCCTCATTGCCATTAACATTCACGAAACCAACAATATCAGAGTCCAAACTGGTTATCTTCTACACACTAGCTACCCGCGCCTTAAATCGTACCGTCCTTACAGCCAAGAACGTAGTTCATTAAGGGAACAATGTCACCTAACTCCTCGTGTACTATCTCTTCTTTATTTTCTCTTCCTAACAGGATGTCCCAAGAATTTGCTTCCTAATCCTGAGCCACCCAGTATGCAACGTCTTTCAAGTTGATAGATCTTAACTTTCCCATCTTGCCCTTGCCATTATCCACTTCCTTTATCAGGGACAAAAGGAGTTGTTGCCGATATTTTATTTTTAATGTTTCCTCCATGGAAACAACCACTTTCTTTCTTTTACTTGCCTTATTGTACTCACAAAAAATGAAAACAATATCGTTCGCACCCAAGCTATAGCTCACTGAAGATTCGAGATTGCACATCCTGCTGAACAAGAACTGGTGAGGTAATGTCGGTTTACCGAAGGTCGGATAACTGAGACTCTACTGTACTTTATTTGAACTGTAATAGTAGACTGTGATAGAAGGGTTACCAATAAAAGCGCTTTTAACGCTTCTAACTCAATTTGTACAATATCAGTAACATATTCATTTCTGAAATTAACAGAAGTCACATTTAGAACGAGATTAATCCACGTGTATATTGAGATAGATTATGGAAACCAGAGAAGTAAAGCTGAAAAGGAGATGAACTCTCATCTGCAACGAGATGTCAGATGGTTTCATAGAATTTCTAATTCTTCAAGCCTATATATAACGTTCATACTTTCACGAATGCTATGCTATGTTCAGTCATTAAAAAGTTGGTCAAAATGATGAAGACTTGCATTGTTTACTTTTCTGTTTGAAGTAAGCCAAGAGTATATATTCAGGTAAGTTACTTTGAACGTGCTTGGCCTTACACCAAGTAATAAAACGAGTAAATGCTACGAGTATTTCACACTGATTTCTAGTGTTATTATTTCGTAATTTCACTTGATACTTCCACTTCATTTTTTATATGTTCGTATTTGTCAACTTTTAATCTTTTTGTAGGTTTTACTGGACAAAAGAAAACAAAAGACTGCCAATATAGGTTAACTCTACGGTGAATTGTTATATATTGAAGTACGACGATCTGTATCATGAACAGATAATGTAGACGCAGTGAGAAAATATTCTTATAAAAATAGGTAAAAGCCTAATAAAACCAATCGAGCTACTAAACATGTGTAGGTGTAATTGTCATGTTATTGGACTTGAAACCGAAGTCAATTATATGGGAGTGCTAAAACAATTTTATCACACCAGTACGATAACCTAAAGTATTCTTATCATTTACACTATGTTAAAAGTTCTACCTAGAGAATAAGCTATTTAAAAATAGTCACACTACAAAATACTACATACCTACTACAAAATACGAAATTAAATATATATAAAGTCACAATTATTTTTATGTGTTTAATTGATTGCATAATCTTAGCTAAAATTCTACTTACGTAGGAACTGTGATGGGAAGTAAATAGTTACACAAACTATTCTTACAAATTTGCATTGTTCTATTACTTATTGTTCATACAGATAAATCTTCGACACTTATTTACACACTGCACATTTCGTTGTATGAATAAAGTTAAGATAAACCGACAGGTACATTATTGTTTTGTAAATATTTTGAAATGCTGCACTTTGCAAAAATGTGAAAATTAATGACGATTTGTAGCTGAAAAACATGAATTGTTTGAAAATTCAAATCAAAGTAATATAATTCACAAAATATTTTATTTTACTGCGCTCTTTAAAACCACACTGTTTATCGCTTGTTAAAGTAATTCAGAATAAAGAACCTTCCCTAGCTGTTCCTACAAAATTAAAGATTTATATTTTATTAGTCGACAAAAGTATTTTAAATTTTTTATTTTTATCAAACTAGTCATATTTGAGAAAACCAAAGTTAACGATAACTTTTCTGTGTAAAAGATAGTAAGTGGTGGAGGATTTTCTTCAAAATGTTCATATCACATGTTGAAAGATCTGAACATATAGTCATACTTAGTCCGTATTTAAATGACCTTTTCGTTTTTTGTGCTGTTTATGGTCACAAACACATACCTACGGTACACAAACTGGGAGACCCTAATGGGCACACACACACACACACACACACACACACACACACACACACACACACACACACACACACACACACACCACAAAGTAGTGAGATTATTAAGGAGCTTCCAGAAACTCCTTAATGAAGCAAAACTATGGTGAAGCAAGAACACCGCAACAAATTCCTTATATGCTAACAATTTGCATGGGTTCTAATTAAGAGCAGTCAAATTATTTAGAAGTTTTTTTGTGTAGAACTCACATAACAATGCCCCATTCACATATAAAATTTATCACAAATGCAACGTAAACATTATATTTTAATAAAAAAGGCCATTCACAATTATTTACGTTAACATGAACATGACCATTACTGGCAGACGCTAATGCCAAACCTTGCAAAACTCTCTCCACAAGAGAGAGAGAGAGAGAGAGAGAGAGAGAGAGAGAGAGAGAGAGAGAGAGAGAGAGAGAGAGGTAGAGAGAGAGAGATTATTAAACTGCTCAGGAACAGAAATGAAGAAATGTGGAGTCAATTGACAAGAAATTGATTATTTTAATTCAAAATCATAATTGTATTTATGACAAATCATAAATCATACCAAGATAATTTGCTGAAACAAAATATTTGAAAGCAAACTGCAATTGAACTGAATCGTGAAAGTGGGCGTGAGTGTTTACATATCTACTATGGTATCTATCGACTTTGTGAAAAAATTTAGGTTAGGTAGGCTATAAAATAATTTACTTTCTTTATTTATGGTAAACCCATAGTATAATAATTATTAGATTATTATTATTTGCTGCAATTGTCCTTGTAGTTGGGAAAGTACTGTTCTATATGAATAATTTTAGGTGCCAATCTATTCTGAAGGTTTTGAAATAGACTTTCGTGAAGTGTTAATAGTGTAGTACACATTTAATTAAAAACATCCCACTACTAGTATTTTAGATGCTTAACAAGATTGATAAGCTAGTTATTCAGTTATGTTAAAGTTATAATGTCCTTATGAATGGCAAAAGGAATTTCCTGTCCATGACACGTTCAAGTCCTCGCTTTAAATCCATTCTGTTTGCATGGACAAAAATATAACAAATGGATAACGATTCTCCATTTCAGCGAAATATATGTAATGAGATTTCTCTGAAATGGTTCACTTCCCAAGAATGTATTTGAGTTAAATAATGTGGTTTAACGAGAACTACATGTTTTGTGTAATAATATTAATCTATCTCTTACGTTTAACACTTATGCTAAAATTATTAAGAATGAAGGGGACTGTTAAGGGCAATCAGCAACTTCAACGTATCCTTTGTCATTAAAATTATATAAAAAACTTCTAATCCAAATAATTAGAGCCATTTTTGATCATTTTTTTAATGTTCCACGTAATGTTATTCTGGAGTGGGGTATTTTCTTGAAAAACTTCGTGTCTCTTCCTTCGAAGATGGTAAACTTAAACACCAGATATGATATATAACGGACCTTTCGTTTATCCGTTTACCGATTTTTTCCAGTGAAGTCTTAATATCGAGACTTTGTATGAAATACAATAGAAAACTTCTATTCACTATAAGTGACCCAGAAAGTAGAAATACAATAATGTACGATTTTAACGTTATTTTAATAATAATTTGAATAAGACAAGTATGGTATGAACCCCGCTTATGGAACCATCTCAAAAAACGAATTGCCTTGTGTTTAAATAAATACACAACCGGTGAACGACTTTAGAGTTTTCTAGGCAAAATAGCGTCAGGTTGACCTTGTACTATTTGTGATGCAAATATTACGTCTGATCTCAAGCCCGTAGATATGATGCAACTTTGCATTCAAAGAACGAGCGGAAGTCGCCATTAGCAGCTCTTTATCACTGCCTGTGCGACCATTCGCCTCACGAGAAACAGTCGTAAATCAACTCTTATTAGTCGGCAGTCCTTTTAGATAGCAAGCTCAGGATTTTTGTATTTACACAGCACTCTGTTTCTCAGTTGATTAAGCTGTCTTCTTTCTTTGAAGAGAGAAGATGACAATTTTCGACCGAAGTAAATATTTGCTTAGTGGTGTAATCACCATTAGTGCAATGAATGGACTGCATCGTTTCAGAAATAACGAAAGTAAATCACCGCAATAACTACAGGTGGCTCCAAGGGTGGTGCCTCCATGCCATGCCCTCCAGGGGCCTACTGATGATGGTACTTAAATTGGCTATCCCGGGGTCCCGAACAACCCTGACACCCTCGATGTGGGTTCCTCTTAGTGGTGAGGGGTCAGACAAAACACCCACCCAGGTGTAGGCCGTGCGTGGAGACCCGTGTCGGTGAAAAGATTTATCCTGGTGGTTGACGGATGCTTATCTGAGTTCGTTCCAGTTTTCTTCTGAATTCGGGGAGGGTGCGCATTTCCAATACATTACTTTGGTTTCTGCTTCGCTTAAACGGGAAGTTAGGGACTAACCTGCCCCTAATCAATCGGCCAGGTCTAGGTACTGTACCGAACTCCAGGGTGAGTGGGACGGTGAGCCTGCTATATCCTCTGTGTAGCCCTGTCATCCCAGTGGGATGACGCCTTGTTGGGCTCCGTGGGGGGTGAGTAGCACTGGGGGATGAAACACATTCAATTTTTTATCGCATACCCTAAAATTAAACGTGGAAAAGAAATAGCTGAGTCTTGTAGTCCTCGCTATCTAGTTATCTGTAGAACTGAGGAAAGTCGAATGTTTAGTACCGTGAACCCGTTTATTATTCAGAAGGGTTTAGATAGTGTTGCTGGTCCTGCGAAGTCATGTTCTCGATCTCGCAATGGCACGCTCCTGGTCGAAAAAGTTTCTCCGACACAGGCTGCAAAAATCTTGAAAGCCAATATGCTTGCGAGCTATCCGGTGCGCGTTGAATTGCATAGGACTCTGAACTCCTCGTGTGGTGTTTTAAACACCAGCGCATTGGATGGTATGTCCAATGAGAAGATTCAGGAAAACTTGGCGGAACAAGGTGAGACTAATGTATATCGAGTTAACCGCAAAGAACGAGGTGAACTCGTACTCTGTTTCTTACCTTTGATCGGGTAGATCTCCCACAAAGGATTAAGGCAGTCTATGAGCTATTGAAGCTATTGTGGCTTTGGCCACAAGTGATTCCTGTAATGGAGTTGCTACTTGCGTTGACTGCGCGGAAGTCAAACCTGATAATGCTTGTACTTCACCTGCAAGATGTGTTAACTGGAGTGTTAATCATTCATCTAGTTTCAGAGAATGTCCACGTTTTATGGAAGAAAAGGTGATCCAAGAGATCCAGGTAAGAGAGAGAGAGTGTCCTTGGAATCCCGGAAACTTGCGTATTCGTCAGCCTTCTGTTCCTAGGACCGTTTCTTCAGTTGCAGCTAAGCCGGTACCTAGACGTGAAATCGTAACTCAAACTTGCGACATAAACGGAGCAGTAATATCTGAAAGATCAATTACACCAAGATCACAGCCAAAGCAACAAACACCAGCACGAACAACAGTAAGCGCGCCGGCCAAGTCCAGTCCTAAGAAGAAGGATTCAGCCAAGTCACCGCCGAAAGCATCTTCTTCAAGAACATCTAAACCAGTAATATATAATGTATCGCCCAGGAAATTTAAGACCTCTATGACAAAACTGACTTCCTCAAGAAAAATAGTACGACCAATGAAAGGAAAGCTAGTCAGCACAAAAGTCCGCAAACATCTCCGTCAACATCTGAGGAATCCTCTGTAGAGGACGCCGATCGGCAACTTATATATTCGCCGGTCGCAGTTTCCGATTGTTTCGAGAGACTCGATTCGAAGTTACCAGTACGGAAACTGTCCTCCTCCATTGAGGATGTGGAGCTGGTAGATCCTGTCCTCACTGCCCAAACGACAGTGAGGAAAAGGCAGGAAAAACCTGCTGAAAGTGCTAGCCCAGTCCCAAAGAAAAGGAACAAATTGATTCAACCACCACTTGGCAGGTAGCTTTTGTCACGGCAATTTGATATTGAAAGTAGCTTTTTATGTATTTTGGTATTTTATTGGTTTATATAGCTTTTTATCGTTTTTGCTCATTTGAGCTTATTTATTTTATTGTCATTTTGTTTTGATTTGTTTTTTAGTTTTTTAGCAATTTTTATCTGCCTATTGCCATGAATTAGTTTTTGTAAGGACGCTGATGACTAAGCAGTTGAGCGCCCTTATATACAAATCAGTCAAATTCCATGCCATGGCACTACATTAAAAAGGGCTGGAAACACGATTTTCAAATATTTGCGTGCTCCTAATTAATTGTGCTTACTGTGCTCAACACGCAGCAAAACGTGTGGCCTATCGACAGAAATCCACAGAAGGAAGTCACTATAAGTTCTCAGATTGAACATTATTTTGTTACTATTCTATGGATTCCTGCCATATGGAATCTGGCGCGAAATTGCGTATTTCTCCGTAATGGCAGAGGATCTTTGGGGGATTAATGCGCAAAGGGATAAGGGAGATCCGTATCAGTTCTTCTTCTTTTTTTGCCGGCACGCCTAATGTTTGCAGCACATGCCAACCAGTAATGCCAATGGTACTTGCACAAATAGTAATATGATATATTGATAAACGATGGATAAGCCACTTATCAATTAGTGTAACTGTGTGCAATGGAAAAGTTAGCTGAAAACTATACGTGTTCACTTTTTTGTATCATATTAATTTCTCCTTATTCATACTTCAAATTAATCTTTTAATGTTAGCTGCATTGTACAGCAGACGATTAAAGGAAAAGTTTGTTTATGCTGAGAACACTAGTAACTCTTGAACTTGAGTACTGTGATTTGATAATTTATTTATTTAACTAACACTAATAAATTAAGTTTTTTACTAAGGTAGCCCATTTTCTACATTATCGCTGGTAGAAAAAGTAAAACTAAAGAAAATGGGAATACCTGCTTCTCCTCTGTACCCAATATACAACAAAAAGTGATGCGCATAAGAATAAAATGGACATTTACATGAAAAATAAATGGTTCTGTAGCTGTGAAGCTACAATTCTTTAATCTACTTCCCATATATTTCTTTTAATGCTGATAACCACTAGTCAGACACAGGTAAATGTGTGATGATAGTGTTTGAAAACATTAGAATACCTACGAGAGTAGCTTTAATTAGTATGTATTTAATCATTTATTTGTAAATGTGTAGAGTTTAACGCCCGCTTTTACTACATACGGCACCGCAGGCGGTGACACCGATGATACATGAGATGAAGATGGAGCACCGGTGGAATGAGATGGCTGGGGAAACCGGAAGTCCCGGAGAAAACCCACCCCAACGCCGTGTTTTCCACCAAAAATCTCACTTTGCGGTCACCTGGGTTCGAACCCGGGCCGCCTTGGTGAGAGACAAGTGGTCTAACCACTGAGCCAAGGCGTGGCCCATTTATTTGTACATTTTACGGTATTCCATATTATTATTATTATTATTATTATTATTATTATTATTATTATTATTATTATTATTATTATTATTATTATTATTATTATTATTATTATTATTATTATTATTATTATTATTATTATTATTATTATTATTATTATTATTATTATTATTATTATTATTATTATTATTATTATTATTATTATTATTATTATTATTATTATTATTATTATTATTATTATTATTATTATTATTATTATTATTATTATTATTATTATTATTATTATTATTATTATTATTATTATTATTATTATTATTATTATTATTATTATTATTATTATTATTATTATTTATTTATTTATTTATTTATTTATTTATTTATTTATTTATTTATTTATTTATTTATTTATTTATTTATTTATTTTCAAAGTTAAGTAACCCTATTTTAACAGTAAGGTATGTTAAGATTCTAGGTACAATAACACATAAATTCCAAGATCGAAGTAACAGAACATGATAATAGTTCTAATGTTTTAAAAATTTGGCCAATAAAGCGCTCAAAGGCTGAAATGCAAATGTTTTTAAAGAATACATTAAACAATGGTGTTTGAAGATCTGTATTACAATATGAAAGATGTTGAATAAGATTGTATCTTCTTTTGGAATGAAGATCACATCTAAATATTAAGTGTTCAACACTTTCATCATCACTTTCACATTTACATAGGTCTTCATCAGGAGAGTCTATATGGAATCTTCGAAAGGAAGTTTTAAATTTCTCATGTCCGGTAGCAAACTGAGTCAAAATAAAATTAGGTGAAAGTTCTTGCAGTTTACACGATCGTTAACAGTAGGACAAAATAAATTTTGAGTGATTTGTCCTTCTTCACTGTTTAACCAATTGCTGTTTCACATTTCAAAAATTTATTTTTAATGCTTTTTAACAAATTTGATTGTATCTCCTTTTTAACTGAATTCCTTTTGGGATATTGCGTAACGTTTAGTAATTTCATCTGCCCTCTCATTGCCATGTATACCCATATTATCTCTAACTCATGTGATACACACGTGATTGGTGTTTGTTGTAATATTGTTGCTTATTTTGGTAGTAAGTGAATATGTACCATATTTATCTCCGATAACACTGACAGATGCCTGGGAATCACTGTATATAAATGCGCTATAGTTATTACGACGACACCACTCCACTGCTTGATTAAGTGAAAAAAAGTTCTGCTTGGAATAGAGAGCAATTAAGTGCAAGTATGTATCCTCTCTAAAGCAACTCCACATTGTTTATATCGAACACCTCAAAAGTGCTTCCCACACAAGCTGAATTCTCTGGATGATCAGAACATCGCGAGACATCTGTAGTTTGATATTTGCATAAAGAAAAAGTCGATAGGACGTGATTAATTTTGCGTTGTCATCGCAAGTGGCGTCTAGTGTCACTCAATGTGCAGTGAAAAAATGCTTTAATCCGTGGTGTACATGTTGCATCATATTAGCATCATTTCAACTATTTCTTCACTCATATTCGGAAATCTGCCCTTTTGTTAAAGGCGTCAATTAAATATATAAAGAAAACCGAATTTCTGACATTATCAATGCATTCTTGCTTCAACTACTACTGGTAATTACTATCATTCTCCATCAGTTTTCATGATGCTAATAATTATATGTTCTAAAACAGCATGGAACAAGAATAAAGCAACTGCATAAATAAATCCGAATATTTGGAAGATTTATAGGGATGTTGCTCTTGTTTTGTTTTTTTGTCATTTACGTCCTGAAATGTTGTCATATCGGACGGTGAATGAAAGGGTGAAATGATGCTCAAATGAGTCCAGGGCCCATAGGGCTTAGAGTTACCCAACATTCGTCCTTCAGGATAAGAGAAAACCCCGGTAAAACCTTATCCAGGTAATTCACCCTGGGACTCGGGACCTCTTGAACGTGAGGCAGACACGCTACCATCTACGCTACCAAGGCGGGCGATGTTGCTCTTGATTTTAAAATAGTAGTTGGGAGATTCCAAGCTCTTGCGCCGTACAAATGTCTGTTAAGGATTAAGTAATGGTATTTATACAGAACGTAACTAAAACGTGTCTCAAAGATTTGAGAAAACGTTTCTTGTGGATAAAGGATCAAAATTTTATGTGAACATAGGTCCAGAAATTATTTATTTTCTTTCTAGAACACTTTTTATACAACTTAAACTCATACAACAGCACTCAATGATGAAACCGTAGAGAAACAGAAAATCACAGTAAATGTTAAAAATGACCTCGATTAGCTCCAATATATCCTTCAACACGAAGTCGCATGGACTCCCTAATGCGCTGAGCTAGGCCTGGGGAATCTCATACTGTCTGGCATTCTTCCAAATTGCAAGCAAGAAGAGTCTCTACATCTGGAACTGGAGTTGCATAAACAAAATATTTCAAATGTCCCCATAGTGGGTTTTAAGTAGGCGAGCGTGGAGGCCACGGCATTGGTTCACCTCTTCCTATCCATCTACCAGGAAACCTGCTATTCAGAAATCGACACCAGAAAGAAAGCCTGAAATGAGTAATGAACTCAGCACCGGTGCCTAACAGATGTACTGTAGCACAATGACAACCTAAATGCATCATCTCCACCCAATTTAACCAGCGTAAAAGCGAATGTTTACTACTGTACAATTAAACCACTGTTCTCTTGTGGGGTAGTGAACACAGGATAGCTTTGTATTACACATCTCACCGTGTAACCATAGATGTAGAAAAGGAGCTCTGCCATGGAAGTAAACAATTTCCGGATATATGTTCATATAACATTTTAATTCCGTAGAAATATTTTCTCGAAGTTTCTACATACATTTTTGTTACACACTGCAAAAGAGAGATTATAGTCGTGAATATTTATTATTAATATTACATTGATTACCTTTAATTGTTTTTTAATTTTGAAAAGAGATTTTGTGTTAATTTTGTCAATTGCTGTATTAGCTATGATTACACAAGTTAGTCCTGCAACTAAAAAGAAAAATGAAACCTAACGCTCATAACGATGCTGGACACGCAGCATTTGGACTTGTAATTGGATTTGTTCCATGTTAACGTCTGGAAATAACGGATGTGAAGTAGGAATCGCAGGAGACTTGTGGGCTGCCAACACCGACAGTGTAAGAGACAGAGACACGCTGAAACAATCACTGGTTCCCACTGGTATACTCGCGAACCCAGCCAATCCGCCTGGAGCCGAAGAAAACTCGATCCATAAGTGCAGAATCGAACGGCCTGCCTCTGATGGAGTTGAGAAGAAGATTCAAATCGCAAGCCTCAGCGTCATGTGCCCGCCATCAATCGAAACACAATCTCTTAGTCGTCTTGTAGCATGAAAGAGAGAGACCAAAGGAGAGGAAATGAGAGAGAAAAGGCATGGTAGGATTCACAACTACCAGGGAAGAATCATTGAAAACCCAATGGTCAGAGTAGACGGCCACCAGAGGTTGAACCCAGAATCTAGCTTATACGAGCCTAGTACGTTACCTCCGAGCCATCCTGCTCGGTTAATTGCTTAATTAAATTGCAATATTTTTAAGATTACTAGATTACTTATCTCTATTGGAATTTAGTATCAGGGCTCCGAGTGGGATGCTCAGGCGATTTCGTCTGTGGCCCACATGTTAATGTTAATGCCAGAAGTTCTACTCCCATTAGTCCTGGATCCGTAGGACCAAGGACCGAAGCCTACGTGGGGCTTTCCATAGGGCAAGACCTAGAGTCTAACAAGCCTCTCCATCTGGCCCTGTGGACTCAAGACGGGAAGGAAGTGGATACGCCACTTACGCGCACCAACTCCAAAATGGGAAGGCTACCGATATGACCTTGGTGGGTGATCTAGCACACTTTCTACTAGGTATGCTGGCTAGTACGCGGGAATATTAATGGCTTCCCTCAACCCCATCCGGAGACGTACCCGATCTCCCACGGGTATCGGGAACAACTGCCCCCATTGAGTCCAACCCAATCCGAACAACTCCCAATCAGGGAGGGGCTCAAATGTTCGGCCCGAGGTTCCTCTAGTAACGTCAGATGTACCACGAGTGCTAGGGGTCCGCAGCGTCCTCACCACGGCAGCTGAAGGGGACGGGGCCCGGGTTCGATTCCCGTGGCCGACCTATTTGACCTTTGGTGTTTTTCGGGAATTTTCCTGGATCGTCAGGCGAATGCTGGAAGTTAATTACATCCCCCGAGTTTCCTGTCCCTCCATTTCATCTCCATTATAATTTCACATTGCCTCTTATTTGGTGATCTCCTTTGGGGTAGAAGTGTCGGTGCTGCATGGAAGGATGTTATTCTCTGAGTGAACCACTTCCTCCTCCGGTAGGTCCGTTGCCGGTCTCCGAACTGGCTTCAGGAACAGCTTCCGAACCATAATAAGGGGAATGCCCGTTGTCATTGCCTACTGGGGGAGGTTTCCATCTAAGTAAAATGTAATGACCCTACCCTCTACACTGTCATGGCTCCTTAGGATGGCCGCCCTTTGTCTCCTCTCACATCATCTTTCCTTCCGGGCATGCCCCCCTTGGGGGCATGGGTAGAATAGATCAAGGCTACTCGCAGTGCCGAATCCCCTCCGTAGTAATCCTGATCCTAATCCTAGAAGCAGGGACATTCCAAGCTCTAGCATCATATACAAATCTGTTGTAGTATAACCCAGCCTTTGTAAAACTATCTGAATATCGCGTTAGTAGAACGCTGCATAATTGTTATTTTTTGAACTGTATAACTGGATATATGTTACATTTTTCTCCTTCCTCTAAACTTGTACAATAATCCAGAGACGTGGACGAAGCTTTTGTGCACACTATCTGCAGCGAGCCTTCCAAATAAAATCAATAAGTAGAAAACATCCCACTTTTCGCTGAAAACGTTGCAGGTTTTTTTAGAGCAGAAGTGGGACCACAAGGAAGAGGCTTCCGTTGTCAGAACTGCACGTGCTACCGCGCACAGATGTGGCAGTGACATTTCCAGAACGATGATGACGTAAAGAAACCCCTACAGTAAACGAGTCTTCTATGTACTTTGCCTTTCTATTTTCAGATGTGACGAGATGTAGATGGCCGGCACTGATTGTCTCTCACTGTCTTCGTCACTTCTTGTTTGTGATGAGAACTCTTATTGATTTCTGAAACACGGTGAATATATAACGTAAGAAAGAAGGAAAGACACGTAGTAGTATTTCAGGTATCAATGAGCCCTCGTCATAGGGTAAATGTTTTATAATATACAAAGTACTTTAGAAACAAAAGAATTCGGATTGTTATATCCACATAGCATCCTTCATCCATTATAGTTTATTATATATAACTTCAAAAGGAATGTTGTATACTTTTAAACGTTAAGGAACAGAAACACCACACACAATTTCATTTAAATAATTTTTTGTAGAATGGGCAACTTCTGAGCTATTTATTAATATTGGTTTAAATTGTTCAATATTGTGAATTTTTAAACTATTCACGTTTTAACTCGGGAATACGGAATTTCTAGAGTAGGAATTCCAAATTCATGGTGCACGGTTATAAAAAATATAACTATAGATTCGATTTGCACCTTGTATCAACAACAACAAAATGTGTAATGAAACTATTTCTGCAAAGGTGCATATAGATTAATATGAAATAGAAAAATAAACTTTCGTAGGAATAGTTTATATATAAACAAAAGATAACCGTTAGTGCAGCGACAAAGGTGCAAAATAATCTTCCATAGTTCAAGATACTAAAGCGCATTCGTTCTTTATGGGGTCTTATCGGCCGGGTCTGGTCGATTAAAGGAGTGAAATATTAGTAAGTTGACGTAAAGTAAGTTACGAAACACAAATAGAGCGATTGGAAGCTGCGTGTATCTATATGATATGATTTCTCGCGCATGTCGGTGTATGACACATTGCTGTCCAGAAGACACGATTATATCTGATATAATATTATATCACGCCTTGGTAGTGTGATGGTAGCATGTCTGCCTCACGTTCAAGAGGTCCCGAGTTCGAATATCGGTCAGGGTGAGTTATCTGGATAAGGCTTTTCCGGCGTATTCCCTTATCCTGTAAGACGAATGTCGGGTAACTCTAAGGTCCATGGACCCCGGACTCATTTGAGCATCATTTCATCCATTCAATTCATCGTCCGATATGACTTAACGTTGGAGAACGTAAATTACACAAAAAAAGATCTGAAAGTACTAAACATACACTGCACCCGCCGTGTATGTGTGATAAGCTCTGGTAAACATCTACATGTTGCGAATTTTTTTCCGATACGCCTTCTCGCTTTGCCATATAGTACACTCGCACAAAACAAGTAAACACGGAAATCAGAAGCTATCTGTAATTAATGTTATAGTTTCTTTGATAGTTCTAGTACTTGAGTATCGGTTGTGATAATGAATCTGTCATGCTTTTGTTGTGTCACCATAAACCTTGATTGTCACTTCTTTGCACAAATTAACGCTGTCTAAATCAGTTCATATTTCCATCTTTACTTATTTGGGTGAGTGTACTAGGTGTTATTAATATCACGGATTTTTACACATTACATAGCAAGTAAAGCAAACATTAAATTCTACAAAACTATTAGAATTGTATAACATATTACTTTTTAAAACTTTAGCAATTGGCAGTTCATACCAGGGAGACCGGTATGACGGAATTCGTTCCGTGGGAGTTCTTTTACGTGGCAGTATATCCACTAAGCTTGTATAGGTTTTCATAATAATTTATTGGTATTTTACTATCTTTTTTTGCATTTATGAAAGTTTTAAATACCTCATTAAGTTCCCGTAGGGGGAGGGATACATCCCTTTCAGCTGCCAAGGTGCGGGCGCTGCGGACCTCTAGCACTCGTGGTACCTCTGACGTTACTAGAGAAACCTCGGGCCGAACATGCCGAGCCCCTCCCGTAAGGGAGTTGTTCGGATTGGGTTGGACTCGGGGGGCAGTGTGTTGCCGTCACCCACGGGCAATTGAGTACCTCCGGCGAGGCTACTGGCCGCCCGAAGGGGGTAGAGGGTTGCCTCATAAGTCCCGGGAACTAGCCTGCAGAGCTAGTAGCTGGTGAGCTAGACACCGGCGGCCCTACCAAGGTTATTTGGTAGCTGGTTCATTAAGGACCGGCGCGCAAGTGGCGTATCCACTTCCGTCCCGTTGTCTCGTGCAGCGGGGGGGGGGGCGGTATTTAAAATAGGCACCGTCCTACGGTAAATATACCGAGAGGCCCAGGTTCTGGTCCTAAGGGTCCAGGACTAATGGGAGTAGACCTTGTACCTCATTAAGTGTCTTGTGTAGAAAGTTATAAGCCTCAAGGACTGGACTGGATAACTTGGCGGATGGGATTCGCCACGGAGATCCAATTGCGATTTATTGTATTATCATGCTGTCAAACGGTTACCCTGGATTTATCTCTGTTAATACAAACATCTCAGTTAAAGCACTGATTATTCTTGGGAAAGAGAGGGGGCTGCTACGCTTCTCAGACATGTGCTAAGCACCAATGAACGCATCACTTCAGCCAATGGAATGCGCACAAATCACAAATGATAGATGTTATGTCTACGTGGAGTAATCAGTGCGTTATCTGAGCGGTTTCTATTAACAAAGATAAAGGCAGGGTAACCTTTTGAATAGCAGGATAATACATACCTCAAGTAGGGCACCTCCTGGAGAAATGATGAAGCAAGTGGAGACAATGGGTGGCCGTTCCAAGGAGACACTACAGTGCAGAGGGCAAGGTCCCTACATTGTTCTATATAGTATCTCCCCCAGTAGACAAGAACAACGAACATACCAGCCTTCTGTGATTCGTGAACAGCCCCACCACGAAATCGGGTTCTCCTTTTTTATTTTTGTAATTTACGTCCTTTAACTCTTTAAGTCATATTGGAAGATGAATGGAATGGGTGAAATAAAGCTTAAATGAACCCTGGGTCCACGGAGCTTAGAGTCACCCGACATTCGTCTTTTACGATAAGGCAAAACCCCGCAAAAACCTTATCCAGGTAACTCACCCTGACTGAGGTTCGAACTCGGGACCTCTTGGACGTGAGGCAGACATGCTACCATCTACGCTACCGAGGCGGGCAGATGGGGTTCAGAGACCGCCAAAGGAGGAAGCTTAAACTCAAAGCATATCACCCCGCCATGCAACGCCGAGACTCCCGCCGACACTTGCTCCCTGAAAGAGATCACCAGATGAGAAAAATGATGTGAAATGAAAATGGAGATGGAGTGGACAGACACGAAATTCGAGGAATGTAACTAACCTACACAGCATTCGCTAGCACCCAGGAAAACTCCCGAAAAAACTCGTGGACAGTTAGGTCGACCACGGGAATTGAACCCGGACCATCCGAATGCGGGCCCCAGGCGAGTCCGCCTGAGCCATTCCGCTGGATTGCCTTAAGAAAAAGGAAGGCTATCGAGAAAATGGGTTGCGCCTAAGATTAACTTTTGTAGGTATAAACGGCCAGCGACGGACAACGCCGGTATTTCATCTAGTAGCAGATAAATTTGAAGTTCAAGGTCCCCTCTTAAAGGGCAGTAAAGTCATAGAAGCCCGTTATATTTACAGAAGAAAAGAAACAAGAAATCGAAGAAAGAAGCAGGGAAGGAAAAGCAGCAGGAAATTGAAGCACAAATAAAAAAGAAGTATTGTGAAGGCTCTCAAAAAACATTCAGGTAATGTAGGACCGTAATCATATTGCGATATCTCGATTCTAACAAAGCAGAAATGGGAACCTTTGCATGTGGCGGAGAAGGGATGTTTCCGGTAAACAAGTCGATAATATAACTGCGTGCTTTCTTCAGAGTGAGTGAATAAGGTGGGCGTAATGGAGAAGTTAATAGAGATGGAGTCATAGACAGGGGGGCAAAACATGTTTACGGTACTCGTAAATCAAGTAAAGTTTTATTGCTTGCGCGACCCCTTTGTGCTTCATGACGTTTCTTTAACACTCACTCGTTTTTTGTTCAACAGGCAAGCACTCTTCTGTCTCTAATTGGCCCTGCTCGTCGCATCTATCCAAGGCCTCTCTGCTGTAGAGAAACACCACAAAAACTGCGCTTTCAAAATACTTGTTTTGATCAAATCAGTTATGTGTTATACGTAACTTGGCTGGCTCTTACACGTAAACGTGGCCTATCTAATGTAGGTCAATAACGCTACATTTTTTCGCCCTTTATTAATTACATTTGTCATGCTTAAAGCCTAAATTTAGCTGTTTGATAATACATATAATTGTATAATCAAGAGGACAATGCATATTAGTGTGACACAGAAGCAGGTTAAATACCTATCCTGAGGATCGGTGGCAATCTCAGAGTCACGGGCCCTGCAAAGTGGAGGGGAGCCGCTTGTCTGAGCTAACACCAGAGAGTTTCAATCTGTACAGTATAGGGACTCTGTCTTTTCTATTGTTACTCCTTGGTCTAGCCAGTTCCTGTTTTCTCTCACGTCACTGCTCCCTCTAACAGCACTGCGAACATTCTTAATATTATTCTTCAATATCAGCAAGCCTAGGTACCTTGATTCGACTGCCATTTAACATAACATTGCAGATTTTTTCGAAGTTTTCTTCAGCCATATGGTAGCTAGATTTCTGGATGTTCCTCATGAAAATGGATGAACAGGCATTTTAAACTCCATTTCTTCACTGCAGTTAATGATTTTAAGAATCCACACAAGGAACTATCACTATGCTGATACCTGTAGAGTTTTCGCCTATAGCGAATCAGATGCGTTAGAGACTTCAGCATTGCCACCTCGTTACTCCACTCTTTCTATATTTCCTCTCTCTCTCTCTCTCTCTCTCTCTCTCTCTCTCTCTCTCTCTCTCTCTCTCTCTCTCTCTCTCTCGCACACTTGCGAGTATTCTTAGCACTAGGCATAAGGGGTAACAAACTGAACTTTCCAAAGTTTTATAATAATGCAGTAGTTGAAATAACAATTGCAACATAGATATTCGTATATTACGAAAATGTTTTAAATATTTAGTTTAATGAATTACTTGTTTTTCTAATCCAACGAAAATTCCAGCGGTGCATCCGTATAGCTGTGAATGTTACTTGTGTTAAGAGATAATTCGTCATTGTCATTGTCTTCAACGTCTGAGTACTGAAAATATATGATAATAAGTTCAAAATCTCGCTTCGTGCTATTTCTTTCCAAAAGTCGTCTTCTTGTAGTTTATCTGACGTCTCACACAGTTTTCCCAGTCTTGTTGTGTTCCTTGCCAATTTCTTTGTGAATAAGTCGTTCAACGTCAGTCAGTTTAAAAATATGATTTCTGTTTGCAACACAATTTCAGCCCACATTAACTCTATTGGATTGTTCTAGCAGTAGTTAGGTGGGAGGAGGTGGATCGTGGCTCATTGATCCCGCTGATACACTTTTTCATGGAAGAGAAACTGAATAATGCTGCTTTGAACTCTAGAGTAAATAGACATTACGAACCATTCTTAAACAAAGATATAACGTGACCAGACACGTATGCCAGACTAGCAAGAAGTGTATCGTTTCCTCTCATCGAATTTAACAAGCACCTTGGCTTATTCAAAGTACACATTTCTTTTACCACGTCATGTCAAATGTTACCGTTTCAGTTCTGAGTAATTTCAAATATAAGTTCACGCATGCATGCGCCCGCCTCGGTAGCGTGGTGGTAGCATGTCTGCCTCACGTTCCAGAGGTCCCGAGTTCGAATCTCGGACAGGGTGAGTTACCTGGATACAGTTTTTTCCGAGGTTTTCCCCCATCCTGAAGGACGAATGTCGGGTAACTCTAAAGCTCTATGGACCCCGGGCTCATTTGTGCATCATTTCACGCATTCCGTTCATCGTCCGATATGACTTAACGTTGGAGGACGTAAATTACAAAAAAGAAAAAAAAAAAAGTGAACGCATGCATGCCAACCAATAATGATACTGCTTACAGTGCTTACGTCGCAATTCGTTGTTATAATATAATGGTATCTACTTTATTTATTTGTATTACGAAAACTATTTGAGCTAAAATATGGGAGTTTTAGAGTTATGTTACATACATTACTCTGTCCTTCCTGGTGGACCAGTTTTTGCAAAATCTGAAGTTTTGGCTTAGGGCGAATAGATTTATTAGTTTGGCGCTCGTCACACACCACTCAGAGGGAATGTCATTCGACAACACCGCAGGACTCCGATTGGTTGCTCGTCTAGTAGCGCTCAAGGAGAAACACCTTCCCATTTAAAACACATAATAAATATACATTGAATTAATATCTCAACTACAACAATTAGTATTGATGAATCAATTAATTATAATTAACTCCTATAGCACATAGCAGTTCATTATTTAACTATCTACAACCTTCAAATTTCCTCAGTATGAAAATCATTATTATTTTAAGAATCACATTAAAATTGTCTCCTCCCAGAATATTTTGATATACCATGGCTGTTCAAGAACATTCCTAAATTGAAACACTTCCACAAGTATCTCCTCGTATCTTTTCGTTGTGTTCGTTTTTGCATATACGTTAAACATTACCTCTACACTATCATCCTCCTCAATATATGTTTGAAGCATTCATTTGTTTAAAGTTTGCTCTCCTAGACATTGATGACAAAGCTGAAAATTTTGACAGTCCAAAAAAAAAGGATATATGGTCGTTGTAACTTTGATCCCAAACGTGTTAGTTACGAGCTCGCAGACTGTCAGTTACAGCGTTGTGGTGTGTCTCTTTACACTTCACAGGCTGCCAAGAGTCCATGTTTCTCTTGTCGGCGACTAGAGCTGCGGCTGAGGTGTTGGCCTAGATCAGGTCCCGGACTTAATCCTGGTGGTGGGTCACTCTGACAGTTTTTTTTTTCCCCGTTATTTCTTCCTGGTTGACAAGGTGAATGCTGGAGAGTGTGTACTTTACCACAGCCTTCCTTCTTCTCATTTTTTCTCATTTCATTTCCCTTTTTCAAGTTACAGGGCATCACCAACGAGCGGATGGCGCAGAAGGTTTTGATTTGGAACTTTGGTTCTAGACTCCAGGGTTGGGTCGAGCTTTCCCTGGTTCCCACTGGAAAGGACCTCTGAATCACTGCTAAGCACCTCAACACTGACGTCGTTGTTCCTGTTATCCATATGCCTCCTTTGGTTTGTACATCTCATCTCTGCGCCCGGCTCGGTATCGTAGTATGGTAGTGTCTACCTCACGTTCAAGAGGTCCCAAGTTCGAATCTCGATCAGGGTGATTTATCTAGATAAGGTGTTTTTCCAGGGCGTTCCCTTATCCTAAAAGATTAATGATAGATAACTTTAAGCTCTGTGAACCGTGTGTTCATTTTAGCATAATTTCACCCATTTTTTCATCGTAGGATATCGTAACGTTGGAGGACGCAAAGTTAAAAGAAAAATCCTCACCGGTTCCTCTTTGGGATCTTATGCACAAAAGATCCCTTTGTGAGTCGCAGTTCTAGATGTCCCCTGCGTTACCTAACCTACCTCTACATCTATGTACATACATCGGGAATGCCTATGATGCAACGTTAAGAGATGGCATGTCACATAGGTCCATAGGTCCTCGTTATTATCATCTGGGAACTTGCCAAAATGTTCTTTTATCTAAGCAATAAATATCGAATAACAATTTAGTCTCTATGAAGGTATATATTTAACTATAAATTAATTTACATAAAACAAATTATAGTTGCAAGAAATGTATAACTAGGAGTATATAAAATATATATGTTTAATGCTCTGTATTTCTATGAGTTGAGTGCAATATATTTTACACGACTGGAGGAAAGCTTTGCACCTTCCAGTATAATCTGCTACAAAGTGAAATTTACGTGTGTTGTATATCACATGCTTACAGTGAGCGTTTCCCTTTGTTTTTTTCATACTGCTTTTGATCTCTAGCATATAGCGATAGTCAAATGTTTGAAAAGTAAGTCACTTTATACAGACTCCAACTTCCACGCTCCTTGCAAGATATTGCAAAATGCAAAAGAATGATAAAAATTTAAAAAGAGTATAATGGAGAGCTGTAAGATTGAAACCAATCTCGAGAATATCCTGGAAGTGATAATGCTACAAATATCAGTTGGTATTAATTCTGTTTTAAACGAGATTTCCTGCAGTAAATTTCTGTTTATTTATTATAATTTACATATTATACGAAACATTACAATATTCATTTAGATGAAAAGGAAGTCATGTTTCTTAACAAAATATAACATATGCATCCTTTAGTCAAGAATCTATCTTAAATACGAGGTACGTCCTGAAAGTAAGTTCTGTTTGGTAATAAAATTAAATTGTGTACAGATACAGAAAGATTATTTATTGCACAAAATTCTACAACCCTTAAACTACTTTTCCACATGACTGTCGAAATTCTTCAGGCATTTGTCACAGTGAGGCACAAGCTTCTGTATACCTTCTTCATAGAAGTTTGTCGCCTGTGTCTTCAACCAGTTGGAAACATTTTCTTTCAGCTCATTGTTGAAGTGTTGACCGCCAAGGAAAGATTTGAGATGCAAAAACAGATGAAAGTCACTAGGAGCGAGGTCAGGGCTGTACGGAGGGTGGTCAAACACGTCCCAGCCAAATCTCTCTAGGATGTTTTTCGTCGCATTTGTAGTGTGTGGTCGTGCGTTGTCGTGAAGAAACACTACATCTTTGGACAGCACTCCTCGGCGCTTATTCTGTATTGCGCGGTGCAATTTCCTAAGGATCTCGCAATAAACATCTGCTTTCATTGTTTGACCACGCGGTAGGAAATCAATGAGTAAGATGCCATTCCTACACATCATTTTTCGAGGTGTCAAGATTTGTTTCGGCTTAGCCTTTGCTGGGGATGAGGTGTGCCTCCATTCCATTGATTGACGCTTACTTTCAGGGGTGTCGTAAGAAACCCCAGTTTCATCTCCTGTGACTATCTGTGTCGGAAATTCTTCGCCGCCTTCATCAAAACGGGTCAAAAGCTGAAGTGCACTACCCATCCGTTTTGTTTTGAGTTGCTCAGTAAGAAACTTTGGCACCCAACGTGAGCAAAGTTTACGAAATTTCAGTTTTTCGGTAACAATTTTATGAACTAGTGATCGTGAGATTTGGGGAAATTCCATAGCGAGAGCACTAATTGTAAACTTGCGGTTTTCCTGGATCTTGTCATCAATCGTGTGAACCAGTTCTTCTGTAACCAAAGATGGACGCCCACTTCGTTCTTCATCGTGCACTTCACTACGTCCTTCATTGAACTGTCGGACCCATCTTCTCACCATTGAATCACTCATTGCATTTTATCCGTAAACATCGAAAATTTGCCGATAAATTTCAATTGGTTCACTTTCCTAGCATTCAGAAAACGAATCACAGATTTTATTTCACAAGTGGCGGGATTTTCAATCAACACCGACATTGTACACAAGCACAACAAAGCGTACATGGCTGACAGCGATCTCACAATGGCACGCATTTCTTCTCCTTAATATAGAGCGTCTACCACGCATGTGCGGAACTGCGATCGCGGCGCTGCAGCGGAGATAAATTGAAACAGAACTTACTTTGTGGACGCTCCTTGTATATAGCTTTTAAATCAAGATATTAGACTCATTTTTGAGAAAATTAGAAATATGAAAACCTTTTCACATAAAGGGAACTTTGAGAATGGAAGATGTTGAAAATCTTAATTTCGTATACTTCAAAGCTGGCAAACTTATATAAAAGATTTGATTTTTATTCGTAATTTAGTTTTTGAGCTGTGCTGTTCAAAGACACACGCGACCCTTTTTATATATAAAAAAGAAAACTGGTCTGTCATGTGCACAAGCATTTCTCGGTCCATTCTTCAACAAATTATTCTTTCAGATACTGTTCTACCGACATCAAGTTAGTCAATATATGTTTTGCAGTATTGTTTTATTACACTTTTCATTGTAGATGTAATTGGAATAGGAAAATACGGTAAGAGGACTTAAACGATAGTCAGATCTTTCAAGCGCTGATCACTATGTCTGAGCTTTGAAACTCCATTCTCTTTGCCTGTCCAAAAGAGGAAAACCCGAGTAACGACTTCCCATAGTACAAGTATTGAAAAATGCATACCATTAATAGCGAACATTTCGAACCTGGTTAACTCCATTTACATAAAGTGTGTGCATAACAAGATCTGCATTTATTTATAGTAAGATCTCGGTCTTACAATTTACTAGTTATGCAAGTAATTCAGAAGACTTCAGAGGCTACTTCCAAATAATTCAAGGGATACATACATTTTATTTTTTGTAAAAGTATCTTAAGCATAGGTATGGCAGTTAATAAAATTTGTTAGTCATTATTCAAAAAATATACCTTTCTGAAAATATTTACATCCAAAGGCTAATTTGTGGTAGAAATCTTCGCGCCAACCTCGGAAGACGCTGAACTTAAATACTATTTTGATGTTTTTCCAACTATTCTTTTAGTAATAATGATGTTCACCACGGAGGTAACGTTTTTCTAAAAATGCCTTCTTTGGATTCAAGAAACCTCAAAATTTGTGTTTCCTACAAAATTGTGTGTCGAAATTTTGGGTAGGAAGCAATACCTACTCTACTATTTACCTGATAGAAAATTAACAAAATTTTGGTTAATTGTTCATTGAAATGTTGATAAATTGAATTTTTGGTGTAATCCCACACTTTCTTTAATCACTGCGTAGAAAATAAAACTTTTCTTTGGATGAGGTGAACTCACCTGGAAAGGAATAGCTCCTGCATTTTGGAAACAAATGGGAGAACGGGTAAAAGTTATCATAAAGCAGAAGACGTGAGGAAGTATAGGAAATAAAGTATTTGATATTTTATAGATTAATAAAAAGGGAAATGGGGAAAAGTCTAATAAAAAAGTAAAGGAAGAATTTGATTGAATGAGAACGGCAACTACATTCTTAAGTGGCTTAAGAAAAACTGATAAAGGAGTATGTGCATTTTCTTAAGGTGAGATAACTGCAGAACACTATCTAAAGATTGCGAACATTTTAAAAAATGGAAAGAGAAAATATAAGAAAATAAATTGAACAATATGGAGGAAAATTTAACTGTATAGCAAGAAGTAGCCAAAAAGAGAGAAATAAGAAAGTAGAGAGTTACCTAGCAAAGGTAAAAGAAAAGTGGATGAGAGAAGTCCGGGGGGAGAAGAGTGGGCAAGGGGAGGAAGGATAAAATGAATTGTACAGCAGGTTTAGCAATGGGAAGTAAATATTGCACAGCAGTGTGGAGGGCCAAGGAACCAAACTGCTTGTGCAATACAAAGAAAATACAAGGCATGCACAGTATCAAAATAGTAAAATGTGAAATATATTGAGACTAAACTGTCAAATTCGCTTAATTACTGTCAGCATTAATTTTGTATCTCCCATTATCATTCATGTTTACAATAAAGATAACTGAAGAGCATTATTGGGGATGTATACTGTTCCTAATGTATTTGTGAACACATGAGACAAAGCTGCTAACCTCCCATTCCGGAAGCAGCGTCAGCCTGGCTAGCTTACCGAAGCCAGAAGGAATTCGCAGTTTTCCAGCGCTAGATTTAGTCACACTGGCGGAAGCTGGCCATTCTTTGTTTATTCTTTTTGGCACATGTAAACACCGCTGCTTTAATTGGCTCCCTGGTGAGAGAAACAGTATCTCGTTTACCTTGAACTCGACCCTTTGTGTCTGAAAGCTCCACAAAGCATGCAGCAATTGAAACTCATCCTATTAATTAATTTTATTTTGTCCCACATTTTTTCAGTTATCGGATAGATTTGAATGTTTATTTAATTGAAATAATTAATGTTTATGGCAGTGCATCAACAATACTGGGTCGAAACTCTTATATAATAGAAACTTTGTTTCATTGTGTACACAACTTATACTTTCATTTGAATATTTGATTTACTAATTTTAGCCATAAGTAAGGTTTCATGAGACCATTTAAATTCCGCTTATCATAGCACTATATTGCCCGTACCAAGTTTAGGCAAATGTGATTTTGTCAAAGCCTTTTTACTTTCTCTTGCTTACAGTAAATAGAGAAAGCATGACTTACCTGATACATTCGATACAGATATTTCACCGGAAAATTTTACAAAATCTGCATTTGTATCGTATTGATAAAAATTTCAAGAGTTTTATTTTAAAGCTGTTCCTCGACGCATTGGCTAAAGTAATTAATTAACTTAATTGTTCCACTTCTTGAAAGCTCTTCGAATACCAATTGATTTAGAACCACTAATTATCTCAAGAATCAAGATTAGATATAACGGTATACCTAATGAAGAAACTATTATCTTCAAATATCGGAGAATACTCACAAATGTATCATTAGTTTAGATTATAAATTCGACAGTAGCGACTAGCTACTATGTGCAATAAAATGTATGCGAATGTTTTGTAATAGATTTTGATTTGTCTATTTAATTCGACAATATTAGGAATGGGAGTTAAGGACTCCAAGCTAAGACAAAGTCAATGAACAAAGATGATTTTGAAGGTAGGAGAATTTCCCGGGCTCAGGAGCCGTGGTCTGATGGAGTTGGAACATCCATACGTTTCGTCCACGTCTGCGGTGAACATCATCATTGGAGGCGTGGTCTGAGTCTTCCGGGTGAAGTTTCAGTCACTGTGACTGTGACTGTGGTAGTCACAACTTCAGTCAGTTGTGACTGAAACTTCAACCAGAGAACTTAGACCACGCCACATTGATGATGTTCACCGCAGACGTGAACAAAACGTATGGATGTTCCAACTCCAAAAGACCACGGCTCCTGAGCCCGGAAAATTCTTATATCTTCAAATTAGTCTCCGGCCGTGAAAGCTTACGATTATTAAACATGATTTTATTAGTAGCAGGAACATTTACAGAAATATTACTTGAACAATACCCAATCAAAAGATGACAGGAAAGAAGTTACTGAGTGTCGTAGACACGGCTTCCGTGTTCTGTCGGATCTGTATTATCTCTTGAGCATGTCTCTCGTATTCTTTATATGTGTATTATCAACATATTTAGTTTGATTACCATGTGCACATAACTGTTATGAAATCAAGTTCATTGAGTTCAAAGGTTTGCGCGTGTCCATTGGTGACATTACAGTGTTAGTTTAGTCATTACCAACGAATGAGTAATGCCACTCTTGTTTCACTTCTTGAACAAATACCCTAGTTACAATACTAAGGTTAAGTTTACAGAAATACATGAATCATACTTTGCGGAAGAAGATAATGTGGTTCATCATTACATGTTGGATACTTAGGATCATTTTATTTCAATGCAGCACAAACAAGAGGAAGAAGCATGAGGTGCAGAACGAATGAAGAAGTCTCCACGCAACTGGGATAGGGCTCACGGCTTTATGTGCTTCTGCTGTGATCCCTGGGAGGAAGAGAGAAGAAACCTAAAGAACGACCAGATCCGGAGGAGGGCGCGCATGACAAAGATAAAAAAGACGATAGAGAGGAAGGAAAATGAAGAGTATTTCCTTTCAGAACTGTCTGATATGATTACCGCATATCCCACTGTAATAAAAATAGAATGTAAAGGGTAAAGGATAGATATTGAAAGGCGACACCTCGCGCCCTACGACACTCACACAGCTATATTGCTGCTACCACGCATCAGATCACCACTTTGATCTTTATCAGGGGCATGATATTAACATTTTGTTGACGTTGTATGATTGAGAGCGATTTTAACACATGAAGGATGAATTAAGGGAAGGTACAGCGTGTCGCAAGAGCTGCGACCACAGAGAGGCGCAGAAGTCCATAACTACTGCTAGAAGTTCATCTTGACGCCACGAAGCGCTGCATAGTTACCAACAAATGACCTCAAGTGAAAACGTCGGCCAAGCAACGCCCCTCAGCCGATGACAGTTCAAACTGTCGACCCCGCCTAACCAGTCAAAGTCCCTAATTCTGGCGGCCCTCAAGGGTCCAACTAAGAAGCAGGTTTCGACCGAGTAGTCCTGAGCGACGCCAGAAATAATGAAGGTAATAAAGTAACACCGGGCCAGAGCCGGCCGACTGCCAACCTCACGCCCACATACGCAAGTCAGAAGTAGGCGATCATCCAAACGATACGGGAAGGACATGTGGTCAGTATCTCGCACCCCATCCGGAAAGTTGGCTTTCTTGAGCAGGATTCGTTAACTATCGTAACTCCTCAATTTCTCATGATGCTGAGTGGGCACCGGTCCTATCCCTGGGACTTCAAATCCACACACCCCAAGGATGAGATCGAACCTGGGCGCATTCCTTGGTAGGGAACCAAAGCACAGCGCTCTAGCCCACTACGACACGGCGCAGGACCCTCACCGGCCAGCCACAACACGACGAAAAACATCGCCTGCTTCTAAAATCTTGAAACAGATGGCAATGAAGGTAATGTGCACAAAAAATAAAGGGACAAAAGCTACCCCAACAATCGTCTACTTATTGTGAAAATCCAAGAGAAAGCCATGGTTCGAAGTGAGTAGACGCCAGGAAGCGAACATGGATCCACAAGCTAATGTTGCACACCTCTCTCGGTATGACGTATGGTAATATATATTTGCCAGCTATCTGTTTTGTTTAGGTATCACCTGATCAGGTTGTTAGAGATGACTTCGCTGTCTCCCATGGCTAATGAATGTGTATGAGAATATAATGAATACACATGAGTGAATCGGGGGAGGTGGTTTGAAAAGAGAGCGAAGAATACTGCGGTGTGAAATTCAAATTCCGAGTTAGTTAATTTAGCCTTGTACCTTTCTTTTTGTCACTAGGAAACCAATTAAAATAGAAATTTTGCATGAGAGAGTAGATTGCTTCTTTTCGCCCTCATTTTGTCTAACCCTTTCCAAAATCAAAATTATGGGCTATATCGGAGGTTTGGATTTTAGGAGCAACTGATGGAGCTTTTTACTCTTTAGATTGTAGATTCTCTTATCCTTGGTTTTGTCAACGTTTATTTTTTATACCATTTACCCATGGTAAGAAATGGATATATTTTATTCCTCTTAAATATTCGAGACGTATATTTTGCTAAAAATATACGCGTTGGGACTACCTATATTTAATAATAATTAATAAGGTATTTTAGAAAAAAAAATCTATATATCCTTCTATGAATAGTATAACCAAAAGCGTGACTAATTCTCTTGTGATCATGCAAGGACGTGGACATGAAAAGCTTTATAAAGCATACAGCCGTCCGCTTATTACCAGGATGTGGATAGAAGAATAATTTTTAAATAACTTGTAGAAAAAGTATAGAGAAAGACGTGTAAATGCAACGAGTCTCATACAGGTTCACATCCACAAATTCAACATCTACAGAGGATAGAGAATGAATAAGAAAGAGAAAAAGGAAAAGGGAAGACAGGAAGGAAGGAAGGAAGGAAGGGAAGGGAAGGAAGGGAAGGGGGGGAAAAAGGGAGGGAAGAAAGAAAGGGGGAGAGTGAGGAAGAGAGAAAGGGAGGAAAGAAGTTCCTCGCTCCAAGCAGGAGTCATTTGAAGAACTGCGCAGCCGTTTTGTTGACAAGGGTTAACGCAGGGGAAGACAGGTAGTAGCGGTGTGATTTCAGCTCTGCCAGCTCTCACCACAAAATATGCTCCCGAACGAAAGGCAGGTTAGTGTGTGACGTCACCGCATTCATTGCTGCTGTCGAAGGGGAAGGAATAGTTTGATGTGTGCGTGTACCAAAGATAGGAAACATATTGGGTGTTAATAATATGTACAAAATTACATCTTGGATGTTGTAATATTAATGCTGACTGTTTTAATTACACAATTGGTCACAGTTTATAAACAATCACATTTTGGTTCTGTGTTATGAGAAAATATATAAAACTTCACACTGGTAGTTTATCTGAAGGACAGGCATGTTATAAAGTAAAGAACTTAAAACATCAAGTAATTTTCTCTGCAAATTAGAGGAGACCCATTCAGAACAAAATTAGATGGACATTTTCCAACACTTTCTGTTTCGTTTTTCTTAAACTAGTTTAGCAATATCAGGACGTAATGTCTGGGAAGTCTGTAAACGAAGGGTGCATGTCCGATTGTGATCCGACAAGGTACTTCGGGGTTTGGATTCAGCTAATTTCATAACAGAAAAAATTGTTCGCACACGTACGTCCAGCCAAACATACACAACGTCCGTGCGGCAAGTGAATACAACCTCGGAAATCTGGTTTGGTAGACATTCTTGTAAAAATCAGCCAAGTCTTTCTTGTATGTATATTTGTCCTTCAATAAATCATCACATTGTAAACTTAACAGTTCTATTTGGTACGTGGCAGCTACATTGTTGTCATCGAGTGATCTAAACCTGACTGAACCCTTAAATTCTGTACTCACTGCCCCATTGATATAGGCAACTTGGTACTACACAGCTCTTGCCTGGCGTCACACGCAGTGCAGGCCTCACTCCCGACTGAAATACGTCACAACTCCCGAAGCTGTCTTTCTCTGGGTTAACGCCGGCAGCGATTGAAATCCTAGGAGAATTGGGATAAGCTGATAGTGATAGCAGCATCTCTGTACATGGTTTCCTTACCTGACTGCACTAAAATTGCCCCGTAAATACGATGGTCCTTCAATAAATAACCGAACTAATATAATTTTATTTAAACAAAATGGAGCTCCATGGCTACTAGTGGTGGAAAGGTAAATCCTTCCTCTAGCAGTGCTGTGAGTGGCAGTCATGCAGGGTCAATCAGTTGGGGGTTAGAGCCCGATATGTGAGGTCTTGTTTGCTGCAGCCACCATGGAACTGAAATCGCAGGAACGCGCATCAATAAGGTTTTGTGTTCTGTTAGACAAATCTCCTACAGAAACAATTTAAATGGTGCAGCAAGCATATAAGGACCAAGCTTTAGGAAAAACACAAGTCTTTGAGTGGTATAAACGTTTCAAAGGGGTCATGAAGACCTTCAAGGTTATCCGCGCTCTGGAAGACCCGTAACAGCAAAAACGGAAATCAACATTAACACAATCGACGCAATTGTGCGTCACATAACAATTTCGAAAGTTGCAGATATAATGTATTTGTCTATTGAAACTGTAGACGACATAATTTGCAATGATCTTGGTTATCGAAAAGTTTCAGCGAAATGGGTACCGTACGTGCTGAAGGACGAACAGAAGGCTCACCGCGTCTTTACGTATCAAGAATGGCTTGGAAGGTTACGACGGGAGCCAGACCTTCTGATACGAATAGCGTCATCACTTATGACGAGAGTTAGTTCCACCATTACGACCCGTTAACAAAACAGGAGAGTTGGCAGTGGAAATATTCATCGAACCCTAGGCCTAAGAAAGCAAAAGTTCAGAAAACTGAACGTATTCTTTGACAAACAAGACATTCTGTGTGATCATGTTGTAACTAATCAACGCACAATAACTGCTGCTTACTTTTGTGACGTACTGAAGGGGCCACTGAAGGAAAACATCGCCGAAAAGCGACCAAATCTCGCAAGGAGATGATGGATCTTGCATCAGGATAATGCCCCTGCTCTTCGAGCTCATGCAACTCAAGATGTTATCGCAGAAATGGGCATTGAGATCATGCCTCATCCACCTTATACTCCGGATCTCGCACCATGCGATTTTCACCTCTTCCCTAATGTGAAACAGGAGCTTCGTGGCTGCCACTTTCAAAGTGATAAGGAGTTCAACAATGTTGTCATGGGTATCCTGAACAGACTGTCCAAGAATGGGTGCAATGACTGTTTCGAACAATGGGTAAGTCGTTGGAATAATTGTATTTCATCAGAGGGAGAATACTTCGAAAGTGTGTAGGTAAATGTTAGTTAAATAAACACATTATGTGTTGATTAAAAAAAATTAGTTCGTATAATCTCTCTCCCACTAGAACATTCTGGTATAAACATATGGTGGGAAACAAAGAGTGAATGCTATTTTAACGGAACACTCTTAGTCTGCTGGTTAGTGAAGTCACCAGAATGCCGACCATTCGACCACAGAAGCGATGATTTCCGATTTGTATTCAGTAAAAACACAAAGAAATTAATAATCCGATTTTGACCTTCATATGTTTAAAGGGGTGGTAGTGAACGGCACCGTTGTCCCTATTTTTCTGAAAGCATAATTACTGCGCATGTGTAAAGTCCGGCAAAGTGAAATGTAAACTCTAGCACAAACTGTTATTAGTTATTACGATAGTTATTACCACGTCCTAAATTTTATGTGAGATGCAGAGAACATTCTGGCAAGCCGTTTTCATGCTTACCGAAAACAGACGCCAAAAATGTTATTGTAAACTGTGAGTGAACGTAGTTACTGCGATGGTTGATTTTAAACGTACATATATTAAAATATCAACTATCGGAAGGGCTGATTGCTTCCTGTATTTGTTTTCATACAACAAGCATTAGCTACTTAAAGGATGGACAGGGTTGTCCAGTGCTATGGTTGTCAATGGATATGTTATTTTAAACATGAACAAAGTTTGATTGTGTGGGTGGTGCTGTGTAGAGTGGAGTTTCATGTAGTCAGTCTTCAGTCCGCTCAAGTGGGAAGGAAAATGCTAAGTTAAATGGTCCATATAGGGGAGTTAAACATTTTTAGTGCCGGAGTAATACACATCTCTGGAGCGTAGTTTGCGTTATCCGAATGGCTTTCACTCAGAGCTGTTCGGAGTATCTAACAGATTATCTTCAGAGGCACGTTCATTGCAGTCGGACTTTTGATTATTATTATTATTATTATTATTATTATTATTATTATTATTATTATTATTATTATTATTATTATTATTATTATTATTATTATTATTATTATTATTATTATTATTATTATTATTATTATTATTATTATTATTATTATTATTATTATTATTATTATTATTATTATTATTATTATTATTATTATTATTATTATTATTATTATTATTATTATTATTATTATTATTATTATTATTATTATTATTATTATTATTATTATTATTATTATTATTATTATTATTATTATTATTATTATTATTATTATTATTATTATTATTATTATTATTATTATTATTATTATTATTATTATTATTATTATTATTATTATTATTATTATTATTATTATTATTATTATTATTATTATTATTGTTATTGTTATTATTATTGTTATTATTATTATTATTGTTATTGTTATTATTATTGTTATTATTATTATTATTATTATTATTATTATTATTATTATTATTATTATTATTGTTATTATTATTATTATTGTTATTATTATTATTATTGTTATTATTATTATTATTGTTATTATTATTATTATTATTATTATTATTATTATTATTATTATTATTATTATTATTATTATTATTATTATTATTATTATTATTATTATTATTATTATTATTATTATTATTATTATTATTATTATTATTATTATTATTATTATTATTATTATTATTATTATTATTATTATTATTATTATTATTATTATTATTATTATTATTATTATTATTATTATTATTATTATTATTATTATTATTATTATTATTATTATTATTATTATTATTATTATTATTATTATTATTATTATTATTATTATTATTATTATTATTATTATTATTATTATTATTATTATTATTATTATTATTGTTATTGTTATTATTATTGTTATTGTTATTATTATTGTTATTGTTATTATTATTGTTATTATTATTATTATTATTGTTATTATTATTATTATTATTATTATTATTATTATTATTATTATTATTATTATTATTATTATTATTATTATTATTATTATTATTATTATTATTATTATTATTATTATTATTATTATTATTATTATTATTATTATTATTATTATTATTATTATTATTATTATTATTATTATTATTATTATTATTATTATTATTATTATTATTATTATTATTATTATTATTATTATTATTATTATTATTATTATTATTATTATTATTATTATTATTATTATTATTATTAGTATTATTATTATTATTATTATTATTATTATTATTATTATTATTATTATTATTATTATTATTATTATTATTATTATTATTATTATTATTATTATTATTATTATTATTATTATTATTATTATTATTATTATTATTATTATTATTATTATTATTATTATTATTATTATTATTATTATTATTATTATTATTATTATTATTATTACGCAATATAACAGGTATGCAAGTCATAATAATGTACAAATAGTACGTCGGTTATACACGTATAGAAGTGAAATGTTAGTACACTTGCTTTCTACGTAGTGACTCCTATTATAATGTAAAGAGGACAGTTGATATTTTACCAATATTAATACTGTTTGGGTTGTTTATTCCAATAAAGCAGAGAAGTTTTTGCGAGCATTGCGTGTCTTATTTTATTTGAACGCACGACAAATATAAAGAATGTGATAGAGAGGAAAGAAAAGGAAATAATGGAGGAGGAAAAGTATTTCCTTTCCCATCTGTCTGCTATGATTACCGCATATCCCACTGTGATAAAAATAAATTGCTTTCCTTTCTTTCAGCCTTGCTGAATATATAGACAGTAAATAACCTGTAAAGAGTAATAGAAGGAGACACCTCGTGCCTGCGATCTACACACAGTTCTATTGCTAACACAGGAAGGATGAAGTGAGGGAAGGTACAGAGCTCGCAAAAGCTGCGACCACAGAGACGCGCAGAAGTGCCTAACGAGTGCTGAAAGTTCAGCGAAATGCTGCATAGTTACCAACCACTGAGTACAAAGTCGACAAGTGAACCCCTAAGTCAAAACACCGACCAAGTAATACCCCTCAGCCGGTCATAGCATATAGAGGATAGAGGATAAATTCTTACGAAGGGGATTAGACAGTACAACCAGTCTTCACCTATTATGCCTATGCTCCAAAGTGGGGCATCCCCGGGAGGAAGGATGAAGCATGAGGACACAGAGGTGCGGTGAGATAAGGAGTCACGACAGTGCATAGGGCAGGGTCCCTACTATTTACCATTTGGAATCCCCTGAAGCCAGTACAGCTGGCATCCCACCTACCGTGATCCGGAAACGGCCCACTAGGCTGTTCTTCCGGAGGAGGAACTGTTAACAGGACCATATCATCCTGCAATGCAGCGCTCAAACACCCGCCGACACTTTTTATACTGAAAGAGACCACCAGACCAGAGATGGTGTGAAATGATAATGAAGATGAAAAGGAGGGACAGGAAATTCGGGGGGTGTAATGAGCCTACCCAGCATTCACCTGGTAACCCGGGAATACCCCGAAAAAAACCAAGGGTCAGGTGGGTTGGCTACGGGAATCGAACCCGGGCCCGCCAAATGCGGACCACAGACGAAACCGCTTCCCCTATTCCTCTCGGTTGCTACTAGGCCAACATTGTAATAAATTTGGCCTTCGTATAAATTCACTGCTTTGCTCTTGGCCAATTTTATACCAGAGAAACACTCCAGCCAATTTGTGTTATTTATTTTGTTAAATGTCCCAAACGGATACAGTCCTTTGGGAATAGATAAACATTGAGTGAATGTTTTAGTCCCGGTCCATTTCTCGTGCACCTTCATTCCCTGGCAGATCCTTCATTTGCTTGCACACTTTGCGACGGTAAACATTCGTCATTGTGTACTGTTGCCAAAAAGAACTGCTAAAGAATGTTTATAGACAGGCACGTGTACAACTGCGATCCAAGTACATTCTAGAATACACCGAATTCAATAATCAATTGTTAAATTGAGATGTTTCTTCGAGTAACAAGAGAATAGTATTTCCTAATTTTCACATAAAATAATTTTTGTCAATCCATATTAATAGGATCTGGATGTCAGTGATTCTGGATGGCTATTTTTTTTAAGGTGCCAGGGCGATAGTATGTGTAAAATTTACATGGATTATATCAAAAGCAAAATTTAAGTGCTTTTACGCAACTTCTTTCTGCGTGTTTAGATATTTGGTCTGATAAGGCATTTTACAAGACATTAATATATATACACAATTTCGCGAACTCGATTGCGTTTTTATTAACTAGTACAATCAAGTAATTCAGTATTTAGCGATATGTACAATAAGATCAAAAAATTTATAAATGCATTGCGTCATTCTTTGTGGATATCGTTAACTCACAAAATTATGTAACACAAAATTGTTGTGGCTTACATCATTTCAGAGATATTAGTTCTTAACTGGTTGGTTCTTTCAAATAGTAAATTTCTTGAAGTAGCTTTTCATTTGCAAAGAATTTCAAAAATTCCATAAAGCGAGCTACGTCTTTTACATTTATCTATCCCTTTACTTACTGTAGCTTTCTTATTACTCAAAGGAAAGTATTATACATATGTAACTAAACTTATCTGTATGAAAAGATAGAGTCAGACTGAAAAATTCAATGTCATAGCCGAAATTTAAACCATGGATCATCTGGTTGCCATCCAGCCGCTCTAATCCTTGAGCTACAATGACCAACGTGGCGACATGGCATTAAATTCTCCAACTGAGTCGTGTTTTTCCCGGTAAATCACTTAGGAGTTCTCATAAACACATGAGACAACTACCTTAATGGCGACTTACAACGTGTAAGTACTTTAAGGCTAAAGTATGGAAAGATAGAGTCAAACTGAAAAATTCAATGCCATAGCCTGGATTTGAACCCGTGGAAGTACAAAGGGCCAGGGCCGTGAGCCCTATCCCAGTTCCAACTATAAAGCCCGGGCCTTAAAGTACTTACACGTTGTAAGTCGCCATTAAGGTAGTTGTCTCATGTGTTTATGAGAACTCCTAGTGGTTTACCGGGAAAAACACGAGTCAGTTGCAGAATTTAATGTCATGTCGGCACTTTGGTCATAGTAGCTCAAGGGTTAGAGCGGCTGTACGGCAACTAGAAGATCCATAGTTCAAATCCCAGCTCTAGCATTGAATTTTTCAGTCTGAATCTATCTTTCCATACTTTAGCCTACACACGGCCAGTGTGAAAGAACAATTAAGTTCCATAAACTTGTCTGGATTATCAAGAAGTGGCTAGAGTAATTACTCTAATTGGAAATAATCATTTCTTCGACACTAACCGTGTGTAGGCTAAGGTTTGAATGAGTAGAGCCAGATTGAAAAATTCAATGGCATAGCCGGGATTTTAACCACGGATCTCCCGGTCTCCATGCGGTTGATCTAAACCACTGAGCTACTATGGCCAACATGACGATATGACATTAAATTCTCTAACTGACTCATATGTTTCCCAGTAGACCACTAGGGATTCTCATATGCTATGAGACACACACCTTTTGTGGTGACTCACTATGCTGTAAGTACTTAAGTCCCAAGCTTCATAGTTAAACCACTATGTTTTTATTTTAGGTAAATTGATGTAAATAATCATTTCTTCCACACTAGCCGTTTGTAGGCTAAGGTTTGAATGAGTAAAGCCAGATAGAAAATTATAATTATTCCTATATAATTTTATTGATATGTATATCAATTATAATTATTATAATCCCACAACCCATTTAGAATTTTCTAGTTTTGTTTTCTGGAAAATACAATTGAAAATCCACTGTTTTGGTGGACAACAGATTGATATTAGTTCTCTAGCGACGGACCTGTTAAGAGATACATCGTGAATCGGTGTATGGCTGGCGGTCAACTATGTTTCATCTGTCGACCCTATTATCTTATTTCATCGAGCGTACATAGACGCCTTAGTGTTAGACATTTGTCTGTAACATACAGAAGACAGCAACTACATGTAGTTACAGAAACGTAGTTATAGGTAATTTTACCCCTGCTAGGCAGCTTTCCTACGAGACCACAGGGACTTTCTTCTTCTTTGACCTGCAGATGGTAGCTTCGACAGGTATCCACAGAGACCCAAGTGTTAGGCAATTTTAACTGTGCTCCTGTATTTGTTCCGAGAATTGGGTACTATTCTAGTCTACCTACTTTCATAGCTAATGGATAGATGGTGCAGCATTCCCTGTTAAATCTATTTTCCAGTATACTGGACCGTGATATTAATTATACAATCCAACATTTCCTTTAGCGATTAAGGGCAACCATTAAAAATTCTGAGTTATATTGGTTGGGAAAGGAAACGATTTCTTTCTTTCAACTACTCTTTGAGAAATGGATTTTCGGTCTACAAGTATTAATCCCTCTGAAACCAACAATATTAATACTTCAGGTTTCGTTGCCATGCCAGCTTAGATACAGAAAATCGCATGTGAAACACAATGCATATTAGTTAGATGGAATGGTGGCGATCTTCTACTAGGAGGAGTTACTAGAATTTTCTTCTACGCTTCAATGAGTTTAAATGAGTGTGAAAACTGTCTAGAAAGAAAGCTTTGAGTTTCCTTCCTCAAAATAATTTAGTAGGCTCTCGTACAACCAACCTTACATTGAGATCATCACTAGTAAGTATATCCAGGCAAACCATAGTTTGGAAATAATTTATGCTGAAAATGTTATTTGGCATAAATATTTAATTTTCTGAAGTAAGATTTAGCCAACTTTATTCTCTCAGTTGTGATGTGTAGTGTTTTAACGCCCGCTTTTACTACATACGGCACCGCAGGCGGTGACACTGATGATACATGAGATGAAGATGGAGCACCGGTGAAATGAGATGGCGGGGTAACCGGAAATCCCGGAGAAAACCCACTCCAGCGCCGTGTTGTCCACTACAAATCTCACATTGCGGTAGGCTGGGATCGTACTCTTGAGAGCCGAGAGGCCATCCCTATCACATATACATATACACAAACGGAATGTCTTGTAAAAATTCTGTTTTGTGTTCAGGGCCTTCAAAACAGTATTTCCTGCAAAAAATTGACACTGAAGTGTTTGTTTGTAAACCAATATTTCCCTATTTAATGTAAATGTATAATAGAGAAACTAAAACTGATATAAGTAAGGAAAATTGAGAGTGATGCAGCAATGGAGTCCCATTTGAGATAAACAAATTCGATATCTTGGTTGTGACATTTGGAATTAATGATAATTGAGAAGCATAGTCTCACGTTCACAACTTAAGGAAGAAAACCAAATGGCATATTTAGATGATTGTTCTTCACATAATAATTAGAAATATTTAGTATATCATGCTTTTTCGTAGTTCTGTATTTAAACAATTTCCAAATAGTGGATATTTAAGTTATGTATAGTTTTGGAAAACAGTTTGCTTTGTAATGCTGTATACATTAACTTTTAAACTCATTAAGGTTACATTTCATGAATATACACACGTGTTGCATATAATAATTGGCTAATCTTACATATCAGACACGCAGCTGGCAAGTGCTCTATTTGTGTTTCGTAACTTACTGAACGCCAACTTACTAATATTTCACTCTTCTTATCACCCCCATAGGGGAGAATCCGTTCCCTTCCCTGCCGTTATGCGGGCGCTGCGGACCCCTAGCACTCGTGGTACCTCTGACGTTACTAGAGGAACCTCGGGCCGAACATTCGAGCCTCTCCCAGAATGGGAGTTGTTCGGATTGGGTTGGACTCGAAGGGGAAGTGGTTCCCGATACACGTGGGAGATCGGGTACGTCTTCGTACGGGGTTGAGGGAAACCATATATTCCCGCATACTAGCCTGCATAGCTAGTAGAAGGTGTGATAGATCACCAGGCGCCCCCACTGAGGTTGTTCGGTAGCCTTCCCCTTTCGGGGTTGGCGTGCTAAATGGCATATCCACTTCCACCCGTCTTGTATTTTCGGGCCAGATGGGGGGGGGGGGGGCTTCTAATCTTTAGGTCTTGCCTTAGTGGAAAGCCACACAGAGGCGCCGGGCGCCGTTCGGGGACAGCTCGGTAACTCCCTGGTATGAGAGAGTGGTCAGCAAAGGCTGCCTGTATAGACCCTATTCTTAATCTTATTACCAGATAAGAAAACAATCGCAGCGCTGGCCACTGAAGGTCAATACGCCTCAACCTTTGTCGAGCAGCAGTAAACGTATGAGTCCCATCATATATACAAGGTGAGTTAATAAAACACCGATAACGCTCGGTGTGTTGTGCAGGACGGCAAACGGATCATTTTCCAAGTAGTAGGCCATTTTGGGAAACCCACGGTTTGGGCGCTGTAAACCTTCAAAATGTCCGTTCTGCATGTTGTTAATACAACGAACACACTGTATGCTACACAAAGCAGTTTAATATTACAAATGCGGTTCAAACTGGGTTATCTCCTTGTCAACGCAGAGCCTATATCGGCGGCGCTGAGCTTCACGTACGTACTTCAATAAGTGTGGTTGACCTGAAAGAATGGTAATCGCTCCACGTACTCGTGCAATGAGGTCCTTTTCTGACGTACACTATGTTTTACATATTACCCCACAGAAAATAGTCTGTTGGTGTCAGATCTGGTAATCGTGCTGGCCATGCAACTGGTCCCTCTCTACCAATCCATTGATCGGGGTATGTAACGCTGAGATGATTCCACACATTTCTCTCAAAGTGTGCTGGAGCTCCGTCGTGTTGCAGCTACATTACCTGCAATTGTGTAGTGGGACGTCCTCTAATAAAGTAGACAAAATATATCTAAGAAATTCGAGGCAGATCGGTCCTGTTAATCTGTTTGGAAGTATATACGGACCAGTGATAATGTCTGCAATTATTACAGCACTTATGTTGATGCTAAACGAGTGTTGGTGACTTTAAAGATCTGCGAACGCGGATTTTCGTCCGCTCAAAAATGCACTTAGAACACATCAGGACAAGATATCTTTCTTAAAAACTGATCAGTGTGCTGTCCTGCATACTAATCGTTGTCGGTGATTTTTTGACACATCTTGTATATATACATTGTAAGCTTTGTTAGATGATATAAAGTACACTCTCCCATTAAAGAAGCTCTAGGTTTATATTATATTAATGAAGGGGATTTTGAAATATTGATACATATTGTGACGTAGACGGCGAACTCACGTTGCCGATCGATAATGCGGACTGGCAGAGGTGGCGGGGGCGGGGACGCAAGGGGTGGCACCTCCTCCTACCGCGCGAAGGTGCCCGAAGGCTCCAGAATGATTTCCCCCTCCATAATGGAAGAATCCAGAGGTTTCGGGGCGATCGATACAAGCGAGGCCAGGGTTAGTGGAGTGGAGGACGTCGCGGTGTGCGGACGTGTAGTGAGTTGAGTGAGTGACCGCGAGCCGGGCGGACGTGTAGTTGAGTTGAGCGGACGTGTAAAGACGAACTGGCAAGGTTGAATGGTGTAAATTAAATTGTAATTGTGTACATTAAACTGTAATTCTGTGTAATTGGCAAGAGTTTAACTATAAGTCGGTGGAAATAAAGAACATTTTTGAGTGGTGAAATTGGACTTTTCATTTCACGAGCCCACAAAGTCACAAGTTTAAAACTTGGTAACTACACACACTAAAATAACGCCAGCGGTATCAAGTTCCTCTTGGCAAGGACTAGTTGTTTTGGGGAGTGAAATGGGAGATGTTCGGCAGCTGAAAGCTGAAAGAAGTAAATTGATAGACGGAAGTGCGAGAAAGCAGTAAATGTGAGATAGCTTTGGGAACACAATATCCATATATCTGCATAAAATAAAATAAATGGGAGATGAAGATGCATATGCTGTTTGAATGTTTACTGAGAAGGATGATGCAGAATATTGCATATAGAAAAATGGGCGAAATGAACCCACAGAAACATTTGAGACTCGTATTCGAGGTGTCACGGCTCGGTTCCCGGCAACTGTCCATTCTGACGTTGGGTTGTCGAGTCATTTGTTTTGTCGGTAGGCGAGTGCTGGTGATCTCATTTCCCACTGATTTCGTTTCCAGGTGCATTTTTAGGTATACTGGCACAGGTCTCTGCCGGACAGAATGTGCAGAGAGGTTAGGGTACCCTCCGATTTAGGATAAGATAGAATTCGATGGTACATCGACCAGACATGATCTATTGTACCTATATCCAAGTAGAGCATAGCGGGAAGAAGCATGAGGCAAGAAGAGATAGAGGGTAACCGACCCAGTCAGAGGGCGAGGTCTTTCTTATGGAACAGTTGGAAACTCCCTGGCATGCCTGTACTACCGGCACCCTCCTAGTGCTGAAACGGCCCACTAGTCCGACGCGGAGACCGGAGAGCGTCCTACCAGAGGAGATGTTTACGAGAAGATATCATCCTGCTGTGCTGCGCCAAAATTTCCGCCGACACTTCTATCCTAAAATAAATCAGTAGATGAAAGGTTATATGAAATGATAATGGAGATGAAATGGAGGGACAGGAAATTCGGGGGATGTAGTTAACCTACCCAGCATTCGTCTAGCGACCCGGGAAAGCCCCGAAAAGAACCCAAGGCTACGGGAATGGAACCTGGATCTCCCACAGAACGAAACCACCTAAGCCATCACGCTCGATCATCCGTGAATAGTAGAGTATCATTTCGCCTACACTTGGCAGCTCCAGCGGTGGGATGGAAGTTCAAATCTAAAATAGTTAGGGATTTCTGAGCGTCACTGAGGCGTGTAAGCTACCTGTGGTTCAACATCCCTTCTTCCAAGAGAATATAGTCGCAAGAGAACTAGTTGATCGTACTCTCTGAGATGCACTCCTATGTGGTATAACCTATAACTTTACTACCTATTATATGTGGGAAATTTGACTTTATTTTTAATCTGGTAGAATGTGAAGTGGTAAAAATATGGAGATGTATCTACAGTAAAAAATAAAATCCAACAACACTTAGTAGATATTATCACTCAGCGCAGAGAAATTTATTAGAACTAATTCATTTCTCAAAAAGTAAGGGAGAGATTTTCTGCTCTGTCTTTACCCCTTATCGCTGTGTTCCCCACCTGCACCCGCTCCAGAGGTCAAAAGTGGTGTGCTGTACTAGAGGATAGAATGTGATCAGCGTCCCGGTCCCTCAGGGCCGGTATATACAGTCTTCGTAACCATGGGTCGCTACATACAAACCAAGTAGCTCCTCAATTGGTACCTAAAGGATCTAAGTAGGCTGAGCGAACCGCGGTCCAGGTCTACTAGCGCGGAAATATCTCCATGCGTCCCGGAATCGAACCCAGGCTTCCGCTTGGTTAGTAGGTGGGCTATCACGTCGCTAACGAGACAACGTTTGACAAGCTGTGACAATGGTAATAGATTTTATAATCTCTTTACATCAGTTAGAACCGGGCCATTAAAAGTATTGGTAGAGTGTTATTTTCAATAGTGTTCGATTTAAATTATTAAACCTTTTGTATTTTAATTTCAGTACCAGCTACCTTTTTATTAGAATGGCATGTATTAAGAACTGAAGTCATGGAAGCTATCTGGCACAAATTGCATAAGAAAATTGTTGCAATTAAAATAATAACCAAAACAGGATAAACAATATTTTGTGAATTAAGAAATGTATAGGAAAAGTAGGGAATAAATTAGGATAGCAGGAGGAAGATAAGGAAAAAGACCAATAATAAAAATATAGGTCCAAGAAGTGAATGTAAAGTACACAAATAACCAGGAAGATTCAGTGCAATTGGCTCTTGTATAAGGTATGCCCTAGACGCAGGAAGATCATAAAATCTTCCTTGGGTTCCCTGTCATGGAATGTGCCTGGTTTCGACCCCACCCTGGGGAGTGCGCATTTTAAGATCTAGGTTCGGAGCGATGCCCATTTAGCATCGTGAGGAAATTGAGGAGCTACGAAGGCACCGTCCCTCGTCTAGAAAGCCAACATTTCTGACTGGAGATGTGTGATGCTGACCACTTTATCTCCTCCTGTCAGTTGGATGATCACCTACCTCTGCCTCCTTATGTGGGCATTAGACCGGCAAACGGGTTGGCCAGCTCTGGCCCGCTCTTATGCAGCTTATACGTAATCGGTTAGCAGATACATAAAGTATTCCTACCCAAAACATTTAATTTCGTTGACACAAACAATTAATGTGAAATAAAATCAATTTTTAAATACTTCATACTGTAAATCACTTTCTTCTTTCTTTCTTTTGTTCTAGTGAGAGAACAGAATTTCAAAGCTACAGATAGCGACCGGCTTTGACACGATTTGACTGTCTTTTTAAGTGGTCATATTCTTCTATCTGTAATAGAAGGGGTATTGAAGATTTATCTGTATTAATAAGAAGTAAGTAAACGAATTTTGTACAAATAATTTCAGAAAGTTTTGAGAATGCTGCACATTAGAATTCTTAAACTGCAGTTCACTATTACCCCCACCTTTTTGGTGTTTATGCAAAGAAAAAGGTCTTTCAAACACAAAGCATGGCGATCCTCTTTTATCACATTCTACTGTAAATTAAGTTAACCTCACTTTTGTTTGTACTTCGTGCTTAAAATAAAGTGTGTATTATGGAACAAAAGTTTCAATCCCATTAACAAGAAATATACAGAAAAATAAGAATAGTCTTTGCAGATGTGAGTGAGGAAAGACATCTGAATGCAAACACAACAATGAGTCGGAAGATATAAGTAAATTTAATTAATATAATTCCTGTTATTCATCAATCATAATTCTGTTTTTGACATCATGCACAAATTTTGAAGAGAAATTCCCAGAAAATTTCAATTAAGGAGTTAAACCATATCCATACGTGACCACCAAAGTAGAAAATTTAGTTCTGTGTGCTGGTAGCGAAAGTACGTTAGCTGAAGAGTAACTATCTGTTCACATCTTCGGAGTAGTCTTCCCTCAGGGCTGTAAAAGATCTGGATTTAGCAACTACAAGAAGGAATATGCTAGAAGACAAAAAAGAATTGAATCTACTTATAACGCTATGATACATATGAAATAACATTCATAAATATTTTAATAATCTTCGTGAAGTATGGTTTATTTTATTTTATTCTATCTTCATTAGCAGGACAAGTTAAATAATGGTATCATGGGAGGAAACTACTTTTACTAGAAATTAGTGGAGCAGCGTCACGAAGAACTATTTTTCCTGGTGGTCGCAGACTATATGTGCATTTTCTAACGAGGTTAATTTGGCAGTCAGGGAGTGCGATATCTTCATATTTACTAGCTTCATCTTCGCTTTATTCTTTATTTTAAATGTTTCTGCATTATCTAAAAGCGAGTCGCTCTTAGCTACGGGAATAAAAAGAAGGCACAATGATTTGAATTTTCACCTGCGAAATTATCTAAAAATAAAATAAAAGAGAGATGTATGCTGTACTTAGTAAATTTCTCTACTCATTCTCATACAAATTATTACTCTAAAGTCCCTTCTTCTATTTGCTTCATTTTAATCGAGATAAATATTCGCAGAAATCGTCATATTACATAATTTGTCGGTACAATGCGAATTCTCAAAAGAGAATTTCTCAAGAGAAATCAAAGGATATCTCCTCGAAGAAGGTTTAAATATTGGAAAATACAAAGAAATAACAAGGAATGCCTTACAAAGCGTACACTCCACAAACGTTGTATATTACATAACATGTCTGTTTTGATAATTACATTTTTTCCATTTGTTACAGTTTACTAGTTACGTAGAAGCCATTCAGAATGAAGATGATCTCTGAAGAAATTCTCGGAGAACATAAGATATACTTTTGACTCTCATAAAAGTAATCTAAACCTAATTAGTCATTACTTCTACATGATTTGAGCCTTTTTTTTAGAAAGCATCCTTGAAAAATGTTCCATGTAAACGATGGTTTGGAAGATTCTGAGCTTGAATATCAATTTCATACCCACTGCGCTTCGGGGGGGGGGGGGACGTTGTGCTACTTTTATGCAGGGAACATCAAATTATGTTTTTCCTATGAAACTTCGTTATTGAATTTGTGGAAGGACTGTAACAATTTCTTTATGTGCTATGTACGCGGAAAAGAAAGTAAAAAAAAACTAAGCCATTTGAACCTAGGATTTCCTTTTCTTTTCTTTCTTTTTTTTTATTTACGTCCTCCAATGTTAAGTCATATCGAACGATGCATGAAATGGGTTAAATGATGCTCAAATGAGCCCAGGGTCCATAGAGCCTAGAGTTACCCGATAGTAGCCATTGAAGATAACGGAAAATACCGGAAAACCCCTTATCCAGATAAATCATCCTGACCGAGATTCGAATTCGGGATCTCTTGAACTTGAGGCAGACACGCTACCATTTACACTACCGAGGCGGACCAGCAGAAGATGCGAGTTCACCAGGTTTACCTGGGTGGGGTGTGTACTGCTCAGCACCGAGCCGCTTTGTGCGGCTTTATCTGGGCAGTATAATAGAAAAGTCGTGTGTCATCAGGCGGTTGTTTTGGGCAGTGCTATATCTAGCCATTTGGGGGCGCAACTGTTCAGGAAGGGTGTTTGCGCCCAGTGCTGGCTGCACCCTTCCGCCTGCCTGTGATACATCTGGGCACAGCCCGCTTGACAGGCGGACCCGATGTTTATTAAACATATATACCACCTAAAAGCAGTTATATAAAGACTATGCAGAAATTTAAAAAATTGGAAGATTGAGAAAGGCAGATACTCAGCTTCTCTTTCACATAATTTGGTCTTAGTATCAACAGATTTTTCAATTTTTCATTAGGAATGCATGGCCTAGTAAGAAATTACAATTATAAAGAGTAAAGGAGATGATTACCCATATTACATACTGTGCAACAATTTCATAGGTAATCGTTGAAAATCAATTATCTAATTTGTCATTCCAATTTAAACATCGGATAAGTAAGCAAGCGTGAAGTAAATCTCTTCAACTTTTACCACTTGCTTAGCGAGGTGCTCTGTGTTGGCACCAATAGCTTACATTCATGAGGGACTCTACATACTGCACATCAGATATACCAGGTAGAGGATATGTAGTGGGTATTACATTCCACCCAAAAACTATATATCGACACTTCAGTGAAAATCATGTGTTGAGGCCACCTGTATAAAAAAGCATTGTGTATGTGTGACTGACAGAGAGAAAGAGAGACTGCTTTGAGCTCCACAACACAAAAAACAAAGTGATCAACACTATGATCAGTATCCTTAAATGATACCACATGAAGATTAAAATAAAAGGCCCTATCCCAAAGCACAACAATCCTGTAAAATGTTAATATAACTCTAATGATTTCAACTGAAATAGAATACACTATAACGTCGCTAAAATATAACCCACGAGAAATAAACAAGTTCTACTTAAACAAGAAATAACTTGTATAAAATATTCTTACATTTGCCATATATGAGGTATTTTTATTATTGTTTTCTCGAGTTAAGTCTCCCTTTGCTTCAAACAAAGAGTAATACGTTTCAGAAGCAGCATGTACCGATCCGCTTTTTAAACATTTGACTATCGCCTCAATTTTCTGCATCCAACTTGTACTCACAACGAAATATGTGCAGAAACCACTCTATAAACACTTAACATGAAGTACATAGAAACATAAACTTTGAAAGACCAGTGTGTAAAAAATAAGCAAGCGATAGATCCTAAAAAGGCTCACGTGAACATGACATATTTACTTCTTTCACACTTACTTAATACTCAAAGAATGTCTTGCATTACACCCAAAAATTATATTGGTGTATTAAGAGGAAGTGTTTTGAGGCCCTTTTAATAAAATATCAATTCGGTAATTCATTATCTTTGAAAGATTTGATCAAGAAGATTTTGAAGAAAATACGACCAAAACCACCCTGATATCCCAAAATTTTCGAAAATTATAAAAAATGACTCAAAAGACTTTGGTTAAAATATCGTATACTTAAGATATGTACCTAACAAATAAAACAGATATCTTGGAATCGCGGTACATAACAAAACTATTTCTCTTTATTAACTACAATTTTTTCAAACCAACTCCAAAATATTTGATACTATCCGTTTATTTTTTATTTTTTTATTTATTTTTTTGTAATTTACTTCCTCCAACGTTAAACCTTATTGAACGATGAATGAAATGGGTGAAATGCTGCTCAAATGAGTCCAGGATCCATGAAGCTTAGAGCTACCTTACATTCGTCTTTAAGGATAAGGGAAAACCCCGGAAAACCCTTATCCAGGTAACTCACCGTAGCCGAGATTCGAACTCGGGACCCATTGAACGTGAGGCAGACTCCCTACCATCTACGCTACCAAGGTGGGCCTATTCGTTTAAATTATTGGATACATTCTAAGCAGTTTCAAAGACTTATCGATGAATACTCATTTGTTTCTGTGTTGTCATGGAAACAGTATGTAATTTCAAAGCTATTGAAAGTCGCGTTTAAACACTTGATTATTGATTGGCTTTCCTCTATTTATCTTGCAACTAAACCACACAATAATCTTCAAATATAATCTTCAAATATTAATCTTCAAATTCATAATCTTCATCTTCAAATATTAATGTCTATCAACACTTCCCCATTGATAATTTGTAAGTGCTACATAAAAGTAACTTGTAGTGAGTAGGGGAAGGTCAAGAGAAATTAAACGCATGAGATTCTGAATTTCTCAACTGCGCATTTACGGCAAGTAGATAAATTATACCTAGGTTTCAAAAGTTATACTTATTTTGAGCCTTCCAAGTTGAAAAAATAATTTTTGTAAAGAACAGTCTATATGTGCATCTGTTTCTAAAACTTATATTAAAATATCCAATTATGTGAGATAAATAATTTTGAGAAATCCCCCCCCCCCCGCATACTCTAGCTCACTCTTTACATGAAGTATAAGTTTCTAAAATATTTTCTAACGACTTTGATTGAATTAAAAGTTTCAAATATTTCAACCAAAATTAAATGTAAATCTTGACTTCTCTTGAATTTCCTCAGAAATACTTTTCATTCGGAATGACCTTTTAATTACTAGTTAACCATAAGTGATGGACGAAATCTCACTAAAAAGGTGTATATGTAGCGATATTTTCTGTTTTTTTATTTCATTGAATGTTTCAATAGTTTCACATTTCTCAAAGATTTATTACGTCCCTTCTCTTTTTTATCTCAATATCTTTTGGCGACCAGAAAACAGAATTTCAAAACTATCAGATAGCGATCAGTTCTTAACAATTTTTACCATCGCTTACGATAATGTCCGCAAACGTTTATCTCGATTAACTGAAGTAGATAGAGGAATAAGCGTCTATAGGAATAGTTTGTATAAGAGTTGAGAAAGTCATGTGAGTGCAACAGATCGCATATAGCAATATTAGTAGCATTACAGTGGTCTGTGATATTTAAGGGACGTTAGGAAAGTTGATATTTCATTTGGATGTGAAATGAAGTAACAATAGGTGCAATGCTGTACGCCCTTAACGCATTATACACATTCAGAATGAATCACAAAAGCTACTCACCAAACGATTCCAGCAGCGGGTTTATCCAACAGCGCAGAAATCAGAACGTGAGGAAAGTTGCAGCCTGCGGGAGAGGAAACGAGCGTCCTACTGAGCGTCGAGACGCGGAGCATCGCTACGTCTCGATTGTACGGCCCGCCCGCACATCTAGGACTCAGCTACGCATGCGTCTACAGTTCTGGATTTGGACATCCTCTTCGTATGAATGGATGTTTCAGAGTTTAGCGTGCGTTTTACAAGCTGCTCCCTAAACATCTGTTTCAAATGACGTGGCAACAATTCGCAGACGTCATGTGTGGAACAGGAACAACCAGTAGTGTCGTATATAATAAACAAGTGCCTCAAAAGGGCGTCTAGTGTTAAATAGCTACTTTACAGGTGCTATGTTATTACATAGGTGTTAAAACAGGTAGATATAATCGAGATAGAAAGCCGAAAGGCCAGTCTCATTCAGTCTGTGGGTGAAAAGGATGACACTTGGTGCTAGGTATAGACTGTAGGGAGAATGTTTAAACAATTCGGTCCCTAACATCAATCATTCTAAATGTATTGCGCCTCGCCTTCAATCATTACGCTGTTACCATACGCACAGTTCATTCTGTGGTCTATTTCCACTATATTATATACCTTCCTCCGTATAAACATAATATTACAAAACTTGCATTTATAGAGCTGTCATCTTCAAGTCCTCTTTGGCAGGCTTTAACTGATAGTTCACTTTATGAGTAATGTGGATAATGGCGTGAAAATAACCAATCACGCAATGCATTACCTCCTATTGCTACTTACCCTGCCTGGCTGGCAGCTGTCGGAGGTCGAAATAAAAATAACCATCGTAAAATCGCCTTTAATGTGAGTTGTCATACATCCATTACCTTTTAACAGCCCTGAGTATTTAATTATAAAACATCCAGCTGAGATTTGTTTGGACATAAAATTTTCCATTCACACATGTCGTCCTTTAGCCTTCGTGCTTATACGTCCATTATCAGAACTATAGTAGTCTACAATATATAATAGACAGTGGCAAAGATACACAGAATAAGTGTCATAATAATTTTAATAAGCATACATTTATGAACATATTATTAATATAATAGTTGATATTAATATAATAATTTAAAATACAGTGTATTATTCTGTTAATAATAATCGTTATACTCTCCTCAAATTGCAATATTTTTTCTGCCAAGTATATTTTCGTGTCATTCAAATGGTCCACATTTATATTAAGTAGTTGCTCAGCTTCTACGTGACACGCATACATAGCTTTTCCCGCCAACAGAGCTGCATAAAAATGCTCCAGAATGATTATGGATTAGGCAGTGACAGGAACAACGACGTGTGCCTCACGCTGTCGGAGTTTGCAGGTATAGGTCACACGCCGTGTGCTTTTTCTTTTTAATTTATGTCCTCCAACGTTAAGTCATATCGAACGATGAATGGAATGGGTGAAATGATGCTCAAATGAGCCCCGGGGTCCATAGAGCTTAGAGTTACCCGACATTCGTCTTTCAGGATAAGGGAAAACCTCGGAAAAACCTGTGCTGAAGCTGTTTGTAAACATCCCGGAAGACTCCGCACTAGCTTGCTACTATTAAACATTTCTTTGACTTATGAAACCGCAATAAAAAGGCTATTGCTTAATTATTGCTAATGAATGTTTAACGTATTCCAAAATTCCGTTATAGCAGTCCATTATGGCAAATAAACTGGTGGACATATGCAACTTATACCTTTTAGAGGAAAGTTAATGTTAGTGAGGTTGAGGATGGATGCATTAAATGATAAGCAGAACAAACAAAAAACATCAAAGAATTGTAGATAAATTAACCAAAACTAAATGGCTTATACAATGAGACGAGCATTTTATTTCACGCGTTTGATAATACCAAATCAAGCATTTGTAACTGAAAAGGAAGCTGTTGATATTTACAGCAAGTGGTAGAAAATATTGTACAATTAACATTATAAGAAAATGCTTTGAAGTTAAATAAATATTATCATTGATGTAGTAACTATTTTTACAATTCATATTTTAATGAAATAAATTGATCGTGCGTTCATTGAACTCCCTTCAGCTCTTCCAACCATCAAAACGCGTACGTATAGCACTCCATATTGCTTGGATTTGCTATCTAAGTGCGAGCAAAATCCTCCCTGGAAAAGGCCGCGCCGTGGCTCAGTGGTTAGACCGCTTGGTTCTCACCAAGGCGGCCCGGGTTCGATCCCAGGCGACCGCAAAGTGAGATTTATGGTGGACAACACGGCGCTGGGGCGGGTTTTCTCCGGAATCTCCGGTTTCCCCCGCCATCTCATTCCACCGGTGCTCCATCTTCATCTCATGTATCATCAGTGTCACCGCCTGCGGTGCCGTGTGTAGTAAAAGCGGGCGTTAAACACTACCCATTTCATTTCATTTCCCTGTTAAGACGGAATGTGTAGTTTTACACTGAAGAGCAACCTTACAACTGTCCGAGTTATTAGTTGACTTTTTTACGAGTAACTGCCCTTTGCCCCATTACCCGAAAGCTAGGCTAGGGTCACTGATACAGAGTAAGAGGTAATGCTTTTGTTTTCGTGGCCGGTGCGTCCCAATAACAACTTATGAACCAGTGGTTCCTGCGCTGACTAATCTCAAATTCATGTAATATTTAATGTTGCATAAAACTATATCTAACAGAACTTCGAAGCTTGCGACACCAAAATTCGGACTAGTTAAGTTATAAACTACGCAACGATTATAATCGTTCGGTGTCGCTTTGAAACAACCTGTATACAGCCTTAGACAAAACCAAATGAGCAGCTACTAGAAAAAAAAATTCGAAACATCGATACTGCGTTCACAATATACGCTTCGCTTTGGAAAGGTATAGTCAGAATGAAAAATTCAATGCTATAGCCGGGATTTGAATTCTGACTATGGCATTGAAGTTGTCAGTCTGCCCCTACCTTTCCATACTTTGGCCTACACACGGCTAGTTTGAAAAACATTTAATTTTTTCCAATATACGCTTTGACACCACTCTGGCTTCATGTCATAGATATGACATATGTCATGCGATAGATACGGAGTTGCTTTGCGGCTTAGTAGCCAAGCGGTAGAACTCATGTGTCTCGTAAGGAGACCAACATGAGTTGTGCAACTTTCTTATTTTGTTACTTTATTGGTAATGACTTGTGTTTTTATTTAAATACATCCAGGTATTCATTTATACCCAATTATGTATGTTTTCAAAATAAATGCAATATTATTAGATAATTGCCTTAATATGTGTTGTGTAAATACTCGGGCTCATTCATCTGTTATTAATGGTGCTGGCATATAATACGTAGTATCCTCTCGTGAAAATTTCACTAGGTAATTGTTCTTATCCACGCCCTGCAGAATGAATGTAGTAATAGAAGCAGAGGTTTTACAGACCCGATAATAAATTAATTTCCATTTTTATTTTATTTTATATATAGAAATAAAGCATTTCATTTAATTTAAAAACACCTTAGAGTGTTTCAGTTTTTGTGCGAGCATAAATGCCATAAAATCAAATAACGCTTAGCAACTATAATTTTTTTCTTTTTGTAATTTACGTCCTCCAACGTTAAGTCATATCGGACGACGGATGGAATAGGTGAAATGATGCTCAAATGAATCCGGGGGCCATGGAGCTTAGAGCTACCCTACATCCGTATTTCATGATAAGGGAAAACCCCGGAAAAAACCTTATCCAGATAACTCACCCTGACCGAGATTCGACCTCGGGACCTCTTGAACATGAGGCAGACATGCTACCATCTACGCTACCGGGGCACGCTTAGCAATTATAAGTTGTATTACAATGTGCAGAATACATGTTTGTATTTCTACAATTAAAAAAATGTCAAAGTGATGTCTGGGATTCGAACCTTCGTGGGTCTAGCTCCTACATACTTTATAACCGCTCGGCTATCAGTGTAAGTTTATCAACTGAGACCCAATTATGAATCAATTATGCGACTCAGTTTTTTCGCACACATTACAGTGTGGAGGAAAAAAAGAAAAGATACCTTTTGTGAACATGCCTGAAACATATGAAACAATACACAATATGTGAACATTCTCATTATTATTATAATTATAAGAGGGTTCATTAGGACGAAGCTAAGGAGACCTGTTCCATGACACCATTGTAAGCCGACCGTGGGAAGGATGTGGACTTAGAAAAATATACGCTTCCAGTGTCTGCTCAGTCTTTTTTTTTTTTTTCTTTTTTCTTTTTTTTTTTTTCGAAGGTGTATTAAACAAGTATGGTAAGAATGGACTGTTAAAAACATATTATTTCTGTTATAATCTTCCATTTCTAGTGCAAGTGGATTATGTTAAAAGCTCTCCTTTTACTCTTATAAAAATGATACTATAATTTTAGCCCCTAATACATTAAATGTAACGCTAGTATTGTAATTTCATTTTAAAAGTTCCTGTATTTATCTCATGGATCATGGATGGAAGATTCAAAGGCGTAGATGTATCTTCCTTTCTAAAAGAGGAAGACAAGTCTAAGGTTTAAATATCTCCATGGTATACTGTTGATAGTTGAACTTTGTAATTCAGAATTTACAAGTTCATAAGTAATGGAAAATGTAATAAAAGTTGAGGAAAGATTAGATATTTTATAATATAAAAATCAACTTTAAATAATTCCAACAAAGGAGGGAAAAATATATATGGTATGTAGACTTGGAGAAGGTTTACGATTCTACGACTGCTTTTCTCATCTTTAAAATAAAATGTTGAGTATGGAAATTGATAAATATATTATTATTTGCAAAAACTGATTAGTGCATGTTATACACAATGCAATTGAGGAGGTAGTTATCTAAAGAATTAAGAGCAGGAAATGTTTCGCGTCAGGCTGTGGGGATGTCCCCTACACTGTTCCCTATATATTTATAGCGGTTTTAAGGAAATGGGGGTATTTTACTTTAAGATGGGCATTCCAATAAATAAAGTCACTCTACGTTATCTACCCTTAATTGGGTAGTATTAATAAGTGATACTGAAGATGCAAATGTTAAGGAATTAAGTGAAATATATTATAATGAAGGGGTTTAAAGTAAATTTCAAAAGCGCGGAATATCTAATTGTTGGAGGAGAAGGAAAGCTTTTGGATATAATTCCTCTTAGGAAGATAAACATGATAGACAGCTTTAAATACGAGGCGTGTGCGTAAAATAAGGTTTCCATGTTTATTTTTAATGAATGTTGCATTGATGGAAAGGCGGAACTTACAGCTATTTTTCATACGTAATCACCATTGCGATCGATGTACTTTTGCATGCGATGTGGCAGTTTTTGTATACCCTTGTCATAGCACTCTCCCGCCAACTTGCGCAGGTAGCGCTCAACCTCGTTTTTCTAATCATCGTCGGTCTGGAAATGTGTTCCACCCAGGTGTGACTTCAACTCAGGAAACAGATGATAATCACTAGGTGCTAAGTCTGGACTGTAGGGGGGATGGGTGAGGATGTCCCATCCGAACTGGGCCAGGAGACCATATGGTCTTCGGCGAGCATTTTGAGGACACATCTCGCACACACTTTGCGATAATACAAATGTTCGGTCAAAATCTTGTCAATCGTAGTCTTACTGACTTCAGGGATAAATTCGCACAGCTCGCGAACTGTCACACGCCGATCTTTGAGCATTTCTTGCTCCACTTTTACAATTGTTTCGGCTGAAACCGAAGGCCGACCAGAATACTGTTCGACATGGACGTCTGAACGAGCATCTTTGAACTCTGTGATCTACTCTCGCACGTTTTTGACGTCCATACACTGTGGCCCATAGACTTCGCATAACTTACGATGAATTTCAGTGGGGGTAATGCCCTTGGCACTCATAAAACGGATCACTGCACGCAACTCACATTTGGCGGCAGAAGTGATAGGAAGCTCCATCGCAAACTGCTGCCCAGCCAAGACTAAGGGTTGCAACGAGTTCGTTGTGGTGGGGATTTGAAGGAGTGAAACCAAGCTACACGCCAGTGTTGTCGGGTCTCGAGTAATAGCGTTCCTCACGGTTCCAGCGCCTTGGAGACCTTATTTTACGACACGCCTCGTATTTAGGCTCCATTATTGCAAAATCTAATACTTGTAAGGAAAATGCAACTTTCCGTATATATCAGTCAAGAAGGAGTTTCTATCATTAAATCCAGCATCGAAAATAGTATAAATGCTATTGTTGACAGCATTCTGGGTTATAGAGAAGGTTAGGCTTTGACGCAGAGACAACAATGAATGTTAGAAGTAGAGATAGATACATTGTATACGAGTTGATAATAAAAAGACATGAATGGAGTTTGCTGGGTATTACCAGATATCCGAAGGCCCAAGCAGATCCAGTCATGATCGACATATAGGAGTAGGAAGCGGCAGAAGCCTTCCAGCACTTGGGGAAGTAGCCAGGGAAGGAATTTAAATGATGGCGATTGGCAGGACGGAGGATTTTGGAGGAAGGCAATGCAAAAGGGAAGAGATTTTAGCAGTAGGGGTTATAAAATAGTGTTTTACCTCCTCTCCTAGTAACTGATATTATATGTCGCAGATTTCTTCTTTATCACAAAGATACGTCGTAAATTTATAGCTATTAGTATTTGGCACATCTGGCAAGAAAATTATTCCAAATTTCCAATATTAAAGAAACATCTACCTCTTGCCCGCCTCAGTAGCGTAGATGGTAGCGTATCTACCTCACGTTCAAGAGGTCCCAATTTCGAATCTCGGTTAGGGTGAATTACCTGGATAGGTTTTGTCAGGATTTTCCCTTATCCTGAAAGATTAATTTAAGGTAACTCTAAGCTCCATGGACGCCGAACTCATTTGAATATATGTTTACCCGTTTCATTCATCGTCCGATATGACTTAACGTTGGAGGACGTAAATTACCATAAAAAACTACCTCATAACTATGACCATGATATCTTTAGGCTTGAGGCTCTAGATTGTATCTCCAAGCTTTCTCGGTGTACCCACACCAGTGTGACTGACACCAAACAGCGAAAATGTGTAGTTCTTCGTAGAGTTACACTAACTGACATTTAATCTTCAGTTTGACATGTTTTATATCCTGTTGCTACAACACTTATATTTAAATCTATTTTAAAATGCTACTGCATATGCCATCATTGTATTTTGAGTTCTGTACTCTTAACGAAACGAAAACCACCACCAATAAGATACTTTGGAGTAAATAGATACATTTTAGCCCAACTGTTAGAGGAAGTTTTGCTTTACAGTTTGGTGATATTGTTAAGTTTGATAGTTCTGTTTGGTCAGGCTATGTGGTTTCTTTCTTTTCAAATATGTGCGAATGTTACATGCATTTTTGCTTCGAAAGAATTTTTTGACCATAAATGGCCCATTTTCTCAAAAACTATTGAAGATTTCTGAATTAAATTTAAGAATGTCAGCAGCAACTTCCTGTTCCTCTTGCAGATGTACTTTGGAGGAGAGCATAATTCTGCATATTTTAAACAATAATTTCTGATATATGTTAAAGCAAACTATAATTTGAAAAATTACACTATCTCTATATGATTTATATAAACTTTATATAAATTATCTTAAATACTTTATGAGTTAATGGGTGATGAATTTAGCAGATTTAACATTGGTAGTATAAAGCTGTTGATCTACTCTTAAAAAATTCGAAATTCTGTACCACTTTTACAGCGACTGGGATGTCTAAGTGTCCTCCCCAAGGCATTGTAAGAATACAGAGTGAAGCCATTTAAATGATTATTTAAATATATAATTTAAATAAGTAAAAATAATTATTTAGGATATTGAATAATGGTATGGAAAGGTTATTATATAATATTTATGAAGAAATGTGTAAAAGTCGAATGATATTGATTTGTCGTGATGGCAACGGCAAAAAGACTATATAAGCACCTGGACTGGAGGTGATTCCTTCTTCTTCATTTGACTTCCATGGTGAAAGGACGTGTAAGTCCGCAAATAGACGCTCATGTGCAAAGGCACATGTATGTATGTAAGAATATATGCATGTATGTAAGAATATATGTATCAGTATATTTTACTTGGGGTAACAGAGAAGTGATTTTTGGTGAATAGTTAAAAGGATTGCACCAGAGAATACTGATGTCGATTGATTTATGTTAGAAAAAAGTTGCATCCTTAATAAATCTCGAGTTTGGAGATTCGTTGGAGAAATTATAAATAATCTTTTATTTAAAACAACATTATCCTTTCATATCCGCGAGCACTCCTGAAAAGAAGAGACCATGCAGATACCAGAGCAGCCGAGGAACGACTAGACCGAAATCCGAGAACTTCGAAGAAGTCCATCATCACCCAACTTCTTTCTACACCCCACATTGGAACATATATTTTTATGTTCCAAGAGCATATGAAGACACTGTGGATGTACTTTCTGGTACCTATGGAATTATATTCGTAAATTTACATAGTGAGTTCTTACCCAACCCTTTTATGATGCTACTGTACCGATATTAACATGAGATTCACCCTATGTAACTAATTTTGTAAAAATCTTACCTACGCCACCACTATCCTGCAGTTTTAAATCTACCTGTATAGTGCTTGAAGTAACTGTATCAGTTATAATAAAATCATCTAGCTGCTACTGATGAGTGTTTACATTATTGTGTTGAAATTCCGGCTATTATGCTGTAGCTGGCCTCATTGAATGTTGTAGGAGTAGGGTTAAGGGCGCACAACGTCCAAGGTTATCAGCGCATTGAATGTTGTGAATATCAACTTTCAAAAATATTTATTTTTACTTTTTAAGCAAACCAGGTATATCTTCTTAATCGACATACTTGTTTGTCACTTTTCATCACAGTCTCTATTTCTTTGCACACGTTGCTCCCATCGCTGTGTAGGTTTGAAAATACTTCCGTTCCAAGTGGTGTTACTGCCTACTTTGACGTTTTGCTTCAGGCTTGTAACGATGGAACCAGCTTTCATTGCAATACTTGTGAGAGAGAAAAATCAGCATCATAGCGAAATCTCTGAAAAAGTTGTAAATAAAAAATACGGTGGCAGGGGAAGAAGATAAGGAGGGGAGGAGATGACAGAAGAAAGATAAGAGGATGAGATACAAGGAAAGGAGGGAAGGAAGGAATTAGGATGAGGGAAAGAGTGAGAGAAAAATAGAGAAATGGAACTAAAGAAACAGAGAGTTAGGACGGGAGGTTGGAAAGAAGACAGGCTCGCACTGGCTTGATGTTCCACACTACAAAAAAGTGGGACGACCAATGCTCTCCAGCTCAAAGAAGCTAAGTCTAAATATACAAACAAATAATAAAGAACATTTGAACAGATGAACGCCACAAAAAGTAAATGTAAATAAAGTGTGTTTTAATCATAATCATATTTAATTTATTACTCTGTTATCTATTATTTACTAATCTATTGTTTATTTATCTATTATATATATTCGGACAGACCTCAAAATAATACGAGGGTCATTCCGAAACTAATGTTTCCTATTTTTCTGTGTTGACTTTGGATGTCCAAGCAGGATGTCGTTAGTATAGTGGTAATGCTTGAACCATATGCAGGTGGTTGCTTTGCTCTGTGGTTGTTGGCGCCAGCAGAGAAGTGTTCCAAAATGGAGTCTGACAGAGAGGTACATATATGTGTGATTCAATTTCTGAGTGCAGAAGAAATTGTGCCAATTGAAATTCATCGACGCTTGCTAAAGATGTATGGAGACGATGAGCAGCGTGAGGCGATGGATAAGGCATTTTAGAGGTGGTGAAAGGGTGTGTATGACAAGCCCGACCTGGTCGACCCCATGGCAGGGTGACCCCTTACAATTAAGAGTGTCTTGATCAACTCATCCGTGCTGATCGGTGGATAACGACTAAAGAATTGTGTGCAAACCTGAATGTTGACTGTAATGCCTTGGAAACGATGTTGGATATCTTGGTTATTGCAAAGTCTTGCAAGATGAGTCCCGCGGATGCTTACAGAAGAAAAAAGATAATCTAATGAAATCGGTCAGGACCTTCTGGGCCAATATGAAGCTGAAGGAGAGAATTTTCTGAATAGCATCGTCACCGGAGATGAGATGCAGTGTCACCACTACGCCAGAATTCAAAAGACAGTCCATGGAATGGGGACATGCGATATTCTCCGACAAAGAATAAATTCAAAACAGCCATCTGCAGGCAAAGTGGTGTGTACAATCTTCTGCATAATCTTTTGCATATATTGGGTCCTGGAGCAACTGTCAATTCAGCGCGCTTCAAGACGACACTAAGCTGAAAGCCCGAATTTCCAGGGTAAGGCCAGAGAACAAGACCAGCTTTCACCTGCAACATGATAATGCCAGGCCCCACAGCAGTTTTGTGACCATGCAGCTGATTGCAAAGTTTAACTGGAGTGTCTTACTACATCCACAATACAGTCCAAGTTCAGCACCTTTATAATTCCATCTCTTTGGGCCTCTGAAAGATGGAATACGTGCCTAAAATTTTCAAGACTCGGATGCTGTTGTCAAAGCTGTAAGAAAGTGGTTAGCCTCAGCTGGTTCAGATTTTTACAAGCGTGGCATGATATATCGTTGGCAAAAGTGCATAACGAATGGTGGTGACTACGTGGCAAAATGCCAATTTGTAGCTGAAATATTGTTCCAATTAATTGTACTGTTGTGATTTACGTACCTCCTGTAGTTTCCATGAATAAAAATAGGAGTCATTACTTTCGGAACGACCTTCGTATACTTGATTAAACAGAGTTGAAGTAGTTTTTATTAAAATTACCATTTTCGAAAAATTATTTATATTTAACTAAAAGACTTTTCTTGAAAGAAGAAAGAAAGGGAAAGGGTAAACGGCATTGGAAAAGAATACGTATCTAAACATTCAAGAAGTTCAGAGTTGAAAAACATAACTGAAGAAGTGAAACACGGTTAAGAACGACGACTAATAAACATTAAAACAAACCACGTAAACTCTTAGCTGAAGTGGAAGGACGCAAACGCTAAAAAAGATTGGAATAAATTGTGAAGAAAGGCTGAGAGGAAAAAGAGAAAAGATGAATAATAGCATCCACGCGCACAAGGATTTAGTAGGGCGGGTCACAGCACGTCCAGGCGTAACACCAAAAACAGCCAAGCTGTTGATGGAATAGTAATAGCGTGCACTAACAAGACATCCATCCCTCTGTCCGCACCCCCGCATTGCAGATACCAGCTGGTCAGGGGGGAATGAAGAACACACGACACTCAGTTCCGCTACCACATTCTTTCAAATGACACTGATATGTACTATTCTGGGGTATCTTCCTAAATATGTCTGCTTTTCTAAATTTTATGTTCTGATTCAAAAACTGTAATCAGCTTTTTCTACCACGTAACTTTTTTTTACAATTAGCTGTTATACCTAAAATGTTTCTATGTAGTTCTCTTCAAAAATATTTGATGGACCTAAAACATACTAATAATTTCTTTGTTGAAATTTATATGTTTAGTTTATTCTAAGTTCAATCCTATAAAATTTAGTTCAGTCTGTAATTTATTTTCAAATTCTGAATATCTATTTATGTGAGCGGCAGTTGTCATACACTTTCCATTTGAACCAACATTCTTATAGAAAGTATAACCATAACCCTGATATACGAGGGTCGACTTATAAGTCCCGGACCTCACATACAGATGGCACCAGTGGGCTAGTTTGACGGCTAGCATCATATAGTTTAACTATAGACTAATTTGTATCCATAGTTACAGGTCAATAGCTTGTTCAGCTTTTAATGACAGCATTTTAAATAAGACAACTGTAGAGGTTTCACGAAAATGGAGGATTTGGATAAACGAGCAGTGGATAAATTGGGCGCTGATGACCTAGCAGTTGAGCGTCCATAAATACAAATCATCTCCCAGGGACAAAAGCCACGCCATACTTTTCACAAAGCGCCACACCCCCGCAGACTGCCCCAATTTCAGCTACCGAGGTCGAAGAATAGAGTGGACTAACTCTGTCCAGTACCTAGGTGTTAACTTGGACAAGGTTCTAACCTTTCGCCAACACATCAGGGACCGAGCGGCTAAGGTACAGGGAGCAATTGCTTCACTGTACCCAATGCTGGGGTCCACCTCGATGCCAGTTGGCATGAAGTTATACCTTTTCCGAGCGCTGGTAATCCCGGTTATGCTGTATGCCTGTGAGATCTGGGGCATGGCCGCAGACAGCGTGCTAGCATGGCTCCAACGTGCACAGAATAGAGGACTCAGGTCTATATATTGTGTGGGTCCTTATTTTCCTACCAGGTTGCTACACGAGGCCTCGAGTCTTCCATACGTGGAGGATGAAATCAGGCGCCGGGCATCAAAATTTTACGCAAGTTTACCATCTCATAGAAGCGCCCTTGTCAGATCCCTGGGAGATTATGACCCCACTAGACGTCGCTCTAGTCAGCTCCGGTTACCCCGCATGGCTTGCGGGCATCCGAGATAACCAAGGAGCTAATCCGAACAGCAGCTAAAGCTGAGCTCCACATAATTCTTCCAAGCTGCTTGGCATCAAAATTAAACCCAAAATTTAAATAAATAAAACACCAGGGTGCAAGGTGTTGCATCCTGTCCAATAACCCCCAGGTACCACTAGTAACCTCAGAAAAATTCATCAGCCTAACAATCAACATTTCATCCTACAACATCCCGATATTACCTTACCTGCGGTAAAACCCTTAAAAACGGGTGGGCACGCAGCAAAAACCTTCTGGCTTTATACAGTCAGCCAGCACCACATGGCATGGCATGGCAATACTTCCATTTGAAAGGCTTATGGCCTAAAAAGTCAAGGAGGAAACGGACAGTCAATTGAAATACTCTGCCACTTCATATGTAATGTTTAAAAGGTAAGTTGCAGGGTTTAAACAGGGAAGTATGAGCACTTGTGATGAGACTCGCTCTGTAGCCCTGTGGAAGTCACAATTCCAGAGATCATTTAAAAAAAATATTCATGGATTAGTACTAGAAGACAGCAGATTAAAGTTGTTTGAGATAGCAGAGACTGTAAACATATCAAAAGAGTGTGCAGGTGATATAATTAAATAATGGTTTGGTCTTTCAAAATGTGTGTGTTGGATGGGTGCCGGGTTTGTTGGTACATCATCAAAAGTTGCAAAGAAAAGTTGCTTCTGTTAAAAATTTGGAGCTCTACTATAAAAACCGTGTGAATTTTTGAGGCAGTTTATTACTATGAATGAAACTTTGTTACATCACTGCACTCCAGAAAGTAAATGACAGCCAAAACAGTGGATTGCGCCAGGACAGGTGAACCAACTCCAAGAAATGCAAAGTCAATTTTGTCAGCTAACAAGGTTATGGGGAGCGTTTTCTGGGATGAATAGAGAATCATGTTTATTGATTACTTGGAAAAGGGTAAAAGTATCACTGGTGACTGCAAGTTTACCGCAACGTTCAATACTATCAAGGAATGTTTTCTTTTGCAGATGAGAAGCAAATGGGGAGAGTCTTGGGCGCAAAAACTAAGGGAACTGATGGAACAGATAGGTATGGGACACATTTGGAGAAACGAGGAGTATTATTATAGGGGAGTTTGGAAAGAGGTAGAATTAAGGCTGGAAGATTTAGATAGCCAAGTTATATATACCAGTGTAAGGGAGGAAATATCATTGAGGATATATAGGGAAATAAAGACAGCGTGGGGGAGGGAGAAGTACATAGAGGTGTGTAATAAGTCAGGGCGAGAAGGATTTGCCTGGGCAAGGGCAGGAGTTAGAAATTTGAAAGGTATTAGATATGAAAAGAATACAGGGAAATGCCCAACGTGTGAAGAAGAGGATACAGAGTGGCATAGTATATTTTATTCAAACAAAGATATGGATAGAACAAATTTGGCAACAAAAGTGCGACAGTTTTAGGGATGGGGGGAGGTATTAATAATAAAAAAATGTTATTGGTAAAAGGAGAAAAGAATGTAAGAAATATAGGTGAATATCTGGGAAAACTTAGAAAGAAATGGTTAAGATTGATGAAGAATAAATAACAATTAAGGGCTGGAAAACTAGAACGAGGGATACAAGGGAGAGGAGGGGTCATCAATACACGGAAAACCAGGGGTTATGTGTATTGAAACCCAGACTTGGGGCAAGCAGATAGAAAGGGTATGTTAAATGTGAATAAGTCATTTTGTTATTGTGTGTAAAGAAATGTTAAAAATATCAATGTATCAAATAAATTGTATGTAGAAGAAAGATGAGAAATAAATACAATAAATACAATTACTGCAACGTTTGAGTTATGGGGTGAAAAGAAAATGACCTCATTTGGCAAAAAATAGTCTTGTTTCTTCACGGCAATGCTCTGGCCCATCATTGGGTCATTACAATGGGAAAAGTGTGCGAATTAAAATTCGAATTGCTTGAACATCCACCCTATTCGCCAGATATATAGCACATAGTGCCTACCACTTGTTCCCAAATCTCAAAAAATTTCTTGAACGAAGATTTCGCAGCAACGATTAGGTCACGGATGCGACAACAGCTATTTTGAGGATCATGATAAATTGCTCTGCAGAGATGGTTTAATTAAATTAGAACACCGATATGACAAATGTATCAGCCTTTCTGGAGATTTGTTGACAAATAAAGAAAAAAAACGTCTTTTTTGAGGCCCTGGACTTACGCATTTTTCCATATCTGTAGCAATTTTGTTGTTCGAAAGAGAAGACAAAGTATTACATAATTGCATAGAAAATAAAACTAGCTACAGGGAAGCAATGAATGTTACACAAAAATAACTATTTGTAACAAAAACTTCACTTATCTTGAGAAAAATGATGTCAGAGTTTTCTTATTAATGGAGATCGATTTCACAAACGAATCGTTTGCATCGTCAGTCCTCAACACTTCGTCGTCAAGGATACTGTTACTATGTTATTATGTTTTTTCAGTATTATCAAAATCTGAAAACGATATAAACTGAAAACAGAACGCGATGTTTATTGTTTTAAATAACTTAAATTATTAAAGTAATTAAATTGTCCGATAGATGTAATGGTTTGGGAAAATATATTTATCTTAAAAAATAAATATCGCGTAGAGAATTTTGAAATACTAGCAGTTGATTCTGTTTTAAGGTTAGTTTTTAAGGTTTGTTTTCATATGAAGCTTGGATATATTGACAAAAAATGGGTACCAAAAATATTTGCATAGGAAAACCAAATTTAATGGCGTTAAGGAAAAAATCTAGTGAATGCCCTTTACTCTTTCTGTGATCTGGCATGAACCTAGAAACCATGTGAATGATTGTTACTTTTGTGTATATAATGTTACAGCCTGCAACACAAAGGATATGAAAGAAATCATTTGTCCATATTTATTATCAACTAAAAGGCCCATATGATATGGTGTTTGTCTTCTTGTACCTTTTCTACTAGAAGCATTTGGAAATAAATCATCAAATTATGGAGAAAGTTCTCAAGAAAACAGCAGTAATTTTGATGAAATTAAGAACAAGATTTTCATCAACCTTAATCACTTAATGATTTGGTTACGCATTTAAATCTTCCTAAGGATTCTGCTGAATTATTGTAGTCCAGACTAAAAGAAATTCACTCTCCATGAGTGTCACCTTCATGTTACAGACTCTATGAAGTGGAATTTGTTCTCTATTTCTCTCAGAAAGTCAATCACGATATTCCTGGTTTAGTGATTGTCTTGGGAGCAGCTGAATAATGTACCTTCCAGGTGAATGGAGACTTTATACTCGTACAGATTTCTCTAAAATTAGTATGAAAGGTGTACTGTTTTATAATGGACATAAATATACGTAAGTTTTGCTTGCTCATTTAGTCCATCTCAAGGAAACATATTATAACCCAAAATTACCTCTAGAAAAGGTCAAATATGCAGAACATAAGTGGCAGGTATTTGGAGATTTAAAAGTTATTGGTATGCTACTAGGTCAGCAATCAGGTTATAATATGCCATGTTTTATTTGTGAATGGCATAGTAGAGTCCAATCCGAGCACTATACAAGAAAAATTAGAAGTGAATAGACAGTCCCGTGCCAGGAATGAAAAATGTTATTCATGTCTTGTGGATCCCCATAACATTTTGTTACTATCTTTATACATAAACTTAGGCTTAATTTTAAGGCTTTAAATAAGAATGGCAACTGCTGAAATAAATCTGCAGAAAGTACCTGAAATATCTGAATGCTAAAAATAATGAGGAAATATTTGTTAGGCCAAATTAGGAAGCTGATTTCTGATATCTTATCTGTAGAAATAATGATAGATACTGAAAACAGGCATGGATTGGTTTCAGGAGTGTCGTCAAAGACTGTTAGAGGGATTACAAGGATCCAAATTATAAAAAAATACTGTAGAAGATATGCTTTATAGGCATGAGAGATTACGAAACCTTATTTGCAATATGAGTGTGAACGTACATTTTCTGCACTCTCATTTAGATATTTTTCTAGAATATCTCGGCTCTGTCAGCGAGGAGTAGGGTGAACGATTTCACGAGGACATAACGAAAACGGAAAGATTTGCATTTCCTGGAAAAATATAAAATAAATTGGTGTAATGTTCAAATATATGTGATTATTTAGAACATGTATGAAATATTAGCTTATTATAAAGAGTTTTGTGTTAACAGGAGAGTATAAAAAATCATAGTTTAGTATTTCTTCTACTGTGAAGGCTTGGTACGTGATGGAGGAAAACTAAGTTTCCATTCTGATTCAGCTTATTCAAATTATAGATAATGACATATTAAAACAAAAAGTCCAGACACAAAGTTAAAATTTTTATAATTGTGTGATTTCTCGTAAAGCAAGTTTAGCTATGTATGGAATATACAAGAGCTTTTAAGAAGGGAATTTACGTCTTTGTAAGAAAACTCCTGCATTAAAATTCATGCCCTAATTATCGACTGGTTACATTTAGAGTTTCATGAAGAAATGATCGGGAGATGAGAAATAATTTTAACAAATAATCTTCATCTGCTAAAATTAGTGCATAAAGTAGCAAAGGCTGGCCCCGTAGCTCAGTCGGTAGAGTACCTGCCTGCGTGCTAGGGTCCCAGGTTCGATTCGCGGCGTTGGGGGCTGGGGATCTTTGTCCAACCAAGATAATTCCCCATCTTTTCCAGAGTCTGGAAGTATGAATGACACTGCGAATGTCTGCGTGATCTAATGATTAAAACTCAACGAATACGAGTTAACACCGGTATGTTCCAAAGGAGAACGACCGCCGATATGACCATTGCAGTTAAAGGCGGGGTATAAATGGAACAAAAAAAAAAGAGAAAGGTAGCAAACCTGAGTTACATTCATTAGCGAACCTCCGAGTTTCATTTTAAGGTAAAAGCAATTAGACCAACAAACATAGATAATTGATTACTGCTTCTGACAGTCTATGTCTGCGGTACAGCCGTTTAAAACACAGTTTTTACTTTTACAATAAGGTATATTTAGATTTTCTCTCTTTTTTGTACTTAGTTTCTACATAAATATCCACATATTTCAATATTCTTAGCGTGTTCATTTCATATGCTACTGTCACATAATTAATTTCTATTGTTTTTATTTTTTCACTAACTTCTTTATATTTTATTTCTTTAAATTTACACTTACTGTTATTTATTTCCTTTTTCCCCATTTTGATTTCTTTCTAAGCTTGCCATTATTCATTTCATTAGTACGCTTTCATTATCATTTAATACCTCCCTTCTTTTCTTTTTCTCTAAACCCTTACATCACTTGCTATGTCTTTTACATGGCGTAGTGTTTCAGATTTCATTATGCCTTTGGTTTCTATATAATCTAGTATCACTTCCCTCTTCTGTACGCTAATCCTCGTTTCCATAGTTCCATATCCTAACTATGTCATTTTCCTCAATTGTTGCCTCTCCCCAGCCAGCAAGAACAATTCGCCCCTCCCGTTTATCTGCCTGTTTACACTGCTAAGCTACGTCTTCTTCGGTCCCACATTTATTTCCACTTGTCTTGGTAATCGCTCCGGTAACATTCCTACTCGTTGACCTCGTAACCTCCACCCCGTGCTCCCTCAAGGTTTGTTGTGTTGCTCTAGGTAATTAAGTTTACGACGAAATCCAGTCAACAGAATGCCATTAACTCAAGCTGTATCTGGAAGTCGGATGTCCGTGCCTAGCTGCCGTTGTTATCCATGTAGGATGCAATTCTGAAAAATACAATGGGAAATCAATTTTAGCCTGCACATAGTAAATCGCATTAAGTTACGAATTATCAGTTTAAGAGCTGACAGTATATGTAGGAACATTGTGGCAAGTAATGGTTTTAGGTGATATTTAATTAACAAAAGAGCATACATTCAAACTTTTATCGCTTTACCCGTATAGAAAATGCTGAATTCCACTTTGTATGGGAATTCTTTTGGAAATTTTGAATTTCTCCAAAGTCCTACGATTTTAGTTAAAACATCACACGTTTTAAAGTGATTTCAAGCAAATGGGACGTATGTCTTAGAGCCCCTAAAGTTTTCTTCACGCTGGTTGAATTTTGGTTGTGCAAAGAGAACGGAATGTCATTGCGACCAACTCTCGTGATGTTTGGCCATCACTGTATTCTTCTGTTCTCATTGAACCTCAAGTAAATATGCAATAAAATTTGATGGATAGAGTCAACATGAAAAATTCAATGACATTACCGGGATTTGAACCACGGATCTCCTGGTGTCCGCCTAGTCGCTCTTAACCTTTGAACTACCATGGCCAACGCACCGTCCTGACATTAAATTCTCCAGTTGACTCATATATTTCCCCGGTAGACCGCTAGGGGCTCTCGCATCCGAGATACACCGTTTGTGGCGACTTACTATTGTATGTATTTAAGCCCAGGCTTCATCATTTAACTCTTATTATTTTAGTTAATTGATGGAAATTAATCATTTCTCCACACTAGCCGTATATAGGCTAAGATATTTGATGGATAGAGTCAACATGAAAAATTCAATGCCATGACCGGAATTTGAACCACTAGGGATAGACTAGGTAGACCACTAGGGGTATCTCGGATGCGAGAGCCCCTAGTGGTCTACCGGGGAAATATATGAGTCAACTGGAGAATTTAATGTCAGGACGGTGCGTTGGCCAATGTAGCTCAAAGGTTAAGAGCGACTGGATGGACACCAGGAGATCTGTGGTTCAAATCCCGGTCATGGCATTGAATTTTTCATATTGACTCTATCCATCAAATATCTTAGCCTATATACGGCTAGTGTGGAGAAATGATTAATTTCCATCAATTAACTAAAATGCAATAAAATTATTTATGAGAAGCTTTATCGCGATTACCATGAAGTAGATAGAAAAATAATCTGTTGTAAAATAGAAATTAATCATTTTTTACACTAGTCGTGTATAGGGTAAGCTTTGGATAGGTAGTCAGGCCGAAAAATTCAATGCCATAGCCGAGATTTGAACTACAGATCTCTCGGTCTCCGTCCGGTTGAAGTAGATATTTTATGTTGTTTGAGAGGAATAGTTGGAGGAATTGTAACGTTTAATGAAAGAGATACAATGTAAGGTAGGTAATGTGTAACCATGACAACCTCAAATGAGAGGAAGATGTTATATGTTTAAAAGATTTTGTTCTTCTTAATAACGTCGTAGGAGAAAGACGTACAATTTGTCTCCCTGAGGATGTGCAGAATTATTTTTGAGTGTGCATTTAAGATGCACAAATAGCGTGTGTGCAAGAAAGTAAAAGTTAATCAATACACCAGTCATCGTTTGTTAAAGAATAACATTTACATTATTTAAATTTGTATCGCAATTTGAAAATGTTTCGGAAGAATTAAATCTTCATGTTTGAAAGAATTATTTGTCCATTCTTCAATAATAGTAATACTAACTTTCTCAGCCCCGTTACCACGACCCTGGGAAAAAGAGCTCATCATTCCAGAATTACTGATGCGCCCCACCCAGCACACCAAGAGTTGCAGGGGAACTTCTAGATATCTTCTAGATCGTCGCCAAAGGTGGGCGATTCATTAGCTTCCTCCTTTATCCCAATTAAAACCTGCTACACGGTTGCTCATAACTATTGAGTTAACGTGCCAACGTGCCAACGTGCCAGTATGACACAAAAATCTCCAATGATCGTAGTTGTAATAACAGTTTATTGAAGAAGGATAGAGGAAGACGCGTGAATGGAACACCTGAGATTTTTAAATACAATATTTTTATGAATACTTCGTTATTATACCTGTAGTTTTTAACTTGACACATTTCAAGTGCGTTGGATTAAAGCTGCCTGCCTTACTGTTTCAAAGCAATTGCCACATCAAATGCAAATCATTATTATAGCTGAATTTCCATAAAACGTTTTCCATTCAGTTCAGGATCTCGAACTGAAATGTAATTTTTCAGTTGAACGCCAGTGGTACGTGCTCGGTGAAGCGTAAACCAATAAAACGAAATTTTATGCAGCAGCATTTCGCTTACGTGAAGAAGGTTATTTCAGCGGTGCACCGGAGACTGTCTGGCGCATAATTTGGCAGGAATGCTGTGAGGTACTTGACCGCCGAATTGGGATCGAGCGTCGTGACGACAGCACCTGGTTACTCTGCTTCACGTCACTTTGACCGTACGCCAGGGCTACATACGGAAATAGATGAAAAAAGCCTGCGTAATCTGTCATCGTCCGGGGTGTTCTGCCGGTTAACGTCATCTCTTGTCACACTGGCACGCTTTCCTGGTGTCACAGGCTTCAAATGATGCTTCAGCTTTTATTTGGAGAAAATCTCGACTTCCTCTACCTACCAAACACAAGCATTAGATAAAGGTAAACATAAAATGCCATTCAACTACAAAATCCTCATACCACAGGTAGCTTTATAATTTAAAGAAATTTTAATTTTTTGTGATTTGTATGAATCTCGAAAGTATATCTCAGCTTTTAAACTTGTTTTTATTTCACATTAATATTGCATGAAAATTGCTTCATAAAATAAATAAATCTTAAATAATTTACATCAAATTTATAGTCAACAAACGCTGAAATAAATTAATCAGTTTTACGTTTTGTCACCCAATTATCGGAAGGCACGACCAACTGACACCTTAGTGGGGAATAGGAGGCATTTAGGCCACGCCTACCCATTTATCTTGTGGCGCTAACGGAGGGGATGTTTGGGAGGGTATCGCAGGTCACAGTGCCGTCTCTTTCCCCTCCCCCTGACTTCTGGAGCAACCAGGATATTTCATCTAACCCGGAACCTTCTAGATTGGCCAGTTGGTCCTATATAAGCGACGCGTCGGGCTGGAGGAGAGTTCAGTTCTTGGCGAGTAGCCGTGAAGAGCGCAGGCTAGCGAACGGACCGGAAGACTGCGTGCGTGTATCAGAGGAGTTGTACGTAATTGTGAGTGTGGAGTGGACCGGTGACAGACAAACTGGTGGATTGTAGTTTTGTGCGCTACGTAATTCTATGTAATCGGCAAGTGTTCCAACTGTAATTCGGTGCAATTGGCCTTTTAATTTCACGAACCCACAAAGTCATATATATTTAGCTCCAAACTGCTTTAAGCCAGTTGCGAATTTGCTTTCATTTAAGGCGTAAAAATTAGCCTCTTCATATAGGCGTATATTGTTTGTAGAAAAGTCCGGTTAACTCACTAGTGACCTGCAAAAGGTGCGAGGTAATATCAGGAATCTCGTTTATTTCAAGTTAATTCATGGAAATTAATCGTTTCTTCACACTAGCCGTATACAGGCCGAGGTATTGGATTCATAGAGTCGACATGAAAAATTCAATGCCACGGCCGGACTTTGAACCACGGATCTACTCGTTTCCCTCCAGTTGCTCTTACCCATTGAGCTACCATGGCCAATTTGCCTTCATGACATTACATTCTCTAATTGACTCATATATTTCCATCAGTTAACTAATAATAACAGTTAAATGATGAAGCCTGGGACTTAAGTACTTACAACAGTAAGTCGCTATAAACGATGTATCTCAGAGTGAGTGAGTGAGTGAGTGAGTGAGTGAGTGAGTGAGTGAGTGAGTGTGTAGCGTTTTAGGGCCCGTCGACAACAAGGTCATTTGGGCCCGAAGTCAACTCTAAAAACTAAAAGCTACACAAAGTTAAAAAGTAAGATAAAATATAAACACTCAACTATTAGAAGCACATAAAAACTCGTCCCAGTACTAAAAATTTAAAAACTCTAAAATTAATAAGTATAAAATACAAGTCAGACTTGTTTATTAAAACCGATTTTAAAAACAAACCGCAGTACCTTATCCACGGCCACTGGGTCGTCCCCTAAAATACCGTGCTGGTTACTCCTTAGGCCCAAAGACTGGCGAACGCGGGCGTACTGCGGGCAATCAAACAATACGTGCCGCACAGTGAGGCGTACTGCACACGGAGCACACACAGGGGCCGGTTCCGCTCTTAACAGGTGGCCATGAGTCGCTCGTGTGTGCCCAATTCTCAGCCGGGTGAGTATCACCTCGGCCCGCCTGTTATCCCTGCAGGAAGTTGGCCAGGGTTGTATCTCAGATGTGAGAGCCCCTAGTGGTTTACTGGGGAAATATACGAGTAAAATGGAGAATTTAATGTCATGACGGCAAATTGGCCATGGTAGCTCAATGGGTAAGAGCGACTGGATGGAAACCAGTAGACCCGTGGTTCGAATTCCGGCCGTGGGCATTGGATTCCTCATGTCGACTCTATCAATCTCGTTTAGTGTTTTTCCAAATGCAATCCTCTTATAGCGTGCTGAGGTAGCTGCATTTCAATGCTACGTACAGTAAATGACAGTAACTGCCTCTGTGTTTACCAGACTTAGTCAAGTCTGAAATAATGTGGAGTCCTAGAAAGTAGGTTATTCAAAAAAGCGAAGAACCTTCGAACAGTATCAATGCACATAAAGCGAGAACTATTCATAGCAAGCAATATCAAAAATTGGTTTATGGCGCTTATGATTATGCTGTTAAAATAAATTAGATGGAGCCCCAATTGCACAAATGGTAAAACAGCAGGAATTGTTTAGACAAAATTATAAAGCAAGGCCTATATATGCCATAAAAGCTGATATGAGAAATAAACAGATTTGAAAATATAGATGTCATATGTGATGTCTTTCGTCTGGAATTTAAAGTAGAAACTGTTTTTAAAAGGAAGATCTACCTTACAATTATGGCAATAATGGAGTTTCTCAAACGCAGATTTAACCCAAGAGTGGGCGCGCTGGGTACTCTATACCCCACACTCATTTCTCAATATTTTAATCATATTCATACACTTTAAAATGCAAATATAATTATTATTTCAGGTCTATTTCATTTATTAACATGTACTTAAATTTTGTAACCAATGTTGCGAACCATTTCCACGCACACTGAATTTGAATGCAATCTGCTCAAAATCGTTACACTGTTATATAAACAGAATGTATGACAAAAAGCATGCAAACAGATAAAAAAGAACTCGGTAATAGAAAGCATAGATATGGAAAGCAGCATATGTCACATTGAGACATTTATATAAAAACTGACAATGACACGAAAAGGTGAGGATTCTTCTCTAGGAATTCTTGCTGACCTTTTGGGCCCACGAAAATGTTTTATTATGTTCCTCCTCTTTATTTTATCACTGTTCGAAAAAATCACTCTTCTCATTTTGCAATAGCTATATTATCCAGAAAAACAGTTTTTAAATCTAGGTGACATAGACTCCTCTACATCCGTTTGTTGAGAATCAGTGTCTTGTTAACTCTATTCAATTACTACTTCTACGCTTGATTCGCCGCTATTAGGTCGTCTTCTGGCAGTTCATTAACTATCTTCAACATTTCCTCTGGAGTTATTTTCCTATGTGAAAAAGCATTTTCATTGCTACAGTATAACAGCTACTAATATTATTGCACGCATACTCACTTACATGTTCATAATTATGACAGCAAGTCAGTAAAATGAGATTACTTATGTAGACAGGCGCACGGGGAATTTGATACCCCGCTCGACAATGATGAACAAACATGATTGTAAACAATCCTTCACACTTGCAAAATAGGATGTGACCGTATCAACATACGCTCAAAAGAACAAAATGAATAGCAAGCGTAACAGACTGATGGAATCATTAGCAATGTTGTCACATTTAAACATGTAACATTGGGGTACATTATACCCCACTTGTGTATTTTTATAACATTTCCATCTTTATGTAAGGCCCGGAACTTATCAGCTGACCCTCGTATCTTTAATTTTCTGGGGTTAACCTCAGAAGTTCTCTTTTTTTTTTTACTCGAAAATTGGCAGACTTTATATCAGTAGATAAAGAAAGAACTGTAAAACTCGAATACTTTCTCAGATAATGCAGTTAAATATTTTAATCATCAAAACAAACCTCTATTTTACTTATTTTTTTCTTTTTCTTCTTTTTATATAATTATATTAAACCCTCCTTCTCTCCTATTTTTAATTTTCTTATTTTTATTTTGTTCATTCTACCTTACATATTTTATTGTTTATTCATTAATGTGAACGATGTAATGTTTTTTCCAATGTAGGTTTATTATTTAGGTAACGGTCAGGGATATATTGTAGTAAGGATTTCCATTCATTGGGCGGAAAGGGCGTCTAGGGGTAACGGAAGATTCTGTAGTGTCTTGGGTGTCTCAAAACAATTAATAATTTATTTTTCACTTCAATTACCAGTGTAAGGAAGCTCAAATTGGGTGATGTAAGGCTCCATGGAACCTCTAACTCCAGAAGTGATTAGCTTCCAGCGTTCCTTTCGCAGGAAATCAAACCATTCTCTCTGTAATTCCACATTTCCAGGATTATTCTGAATTATCTAGTGTAACGCTCCCATTACCGACCAGATCGCACATCTTTAGAGTGACATGTGTTTAGAACTCATTTGCAGCCGCTGGAGTCTCCGAAGACATGGTGGAACCTCAGGCGAGCACCATTTTGCAATAAAGCCGCTGAGCACCATCCGGATACTATACACCTGTTTGCAAGAAGCAATCCTATGTTTCAAACTATACATTTTGAACAAAATTGGCATATGCTAGACGTTGCGTGCCCATGTTACCATAAATTTTTCCGCTTTTGGTATGGCTACATTAAATATTTCGTATGTTGTCTCTTTCCAATCCGTAGGAACAACTTTATTGAAGAGATAGTGTGTTAAAATACCGCAAGTCTCTGTAAACAACGTTACTAAAATTTCGTCTTTCAAAGAAAGTGAATGTTCCCAGGTATTATTTCGAGCTTCCAACTGTGTTACAATAGCAGGTATTTTGAAGAAACGGTTATGGATGTACTATATCTTACCTTGGTTTCCAATATTAGCAAAAAATTCCTGTGTTGTGGCAATGCTGCTTGCATCTTCTGCATTTAAAGAGTACAACACTGTTTTTATTTCATTGAAATGTTCCGTGTATTATGATACAGCTTTAAAAAAAAAAAAACATCGATTTAAAACTATCTGAGGAGTAAACATTTGGAAGGACTTCACGAAATTTTTGAACTCTCATCGGCCACAGTACAGACACTTTCTTTACACTAGAGACAAGAGGATCCACGTCGTTATACCAGCTCCTAACTGTTTCAGCGAGACGATAAAATGAAAACTGTGAATAAAAGTTTACTTTTAATTTTAGATTATTTGTATAAAATAAGCTATTTTAATTTAAAAGCTTAAAATAAGTAAGTAAACCCCGCATTTCAGCCCCCCCCCCCACAAAAAAATATAAGCATTTCACTTAGAAATCCGGGTTCTAGTCATTATGAAACGGAGAGGTTATTAGGAGTAATTCGAAGCTTAATACCCCATTCTCGACATAATCTTGGACATTTCTGGTTTGATGGCTGAAGGGACAAGACTTAGCTGGCAGACGGATTAGGCTTCAATCTGGCCTGAGTGACAGAACCGCGTGTTATTGCCTGATAGAGGAATCAAATATTTCGACATCGGTTTCGATTGGTCGGCAACTTCTCCGTTAAAGTGTAGAGGGTTCATTAAAGGTTTCGAAGTTAGATTCTGATACTATCTTAGCTTTGAATAATACTCACTCACCTGAACTCTGAGATAACTCATACCCTCTAAAGCATCGAAAAGTTCAAAATACCTGCTAAAGCAGTGAAGAAAACTTCCCTGCAGCAGTCATGTGAGAATACTTAAAATTTTTTTATCCTTTTATACATATTTTTATTGCTTCTTAAGCATTAAAATAAGTTAAAATCAATCCAATTATATTTGTACTACGTTTGTTTCAACTGTTCACTTTCAATTATTTTGGGCTTTGCTTAGGAATTAACCTGTTTATTATCTTTACTAATGATTCATTTAAAGCCCTTTTAGACGTAACTTAAACCATTTTTTATTTATAATTTCTTCTCTTTTCAAACAGTATTATAGTTGTATTTAATTACTTGTACTAAACGTCTTACAAATAAACAATAGAAGAAATATAGTTTAGTTCATCCCAGGCTGTTGTGACTATACCGGTAAGCCTTAGTTTATGTGGCGACGTAAACAAAACGGAAAAATGTATTACTCCGCCGGCGACTGTGTTCGGAGGTAATACTTACGCTATTTTATCAACCACGTGGCGAACATGTGCGCTGTCAACGAACTTGAAAAGCTTGCTTTGCCGTTTTCGATGTTTGAGTAGCTTACACGGTAGGACTTTTACAATAAGATTAAATGCAAACGTTTGTATACTGTGTAATATATTTCTGCCCTTTATACGTTAAAAAGTGACTAAACGCTTACAAAATTTGCAGGGAGACTGCTCAAATACTTGATTTCTTCACAGAAGCCAGCTATTTATAAATTAAAATTAAATCCCGGGGCCTTTTTGCGGAATAATAGTGCTAAATAACTGCGTGTCCACCTTGGTAATGATTTGAAATTTCTACTATAATGCAACTGAATAAATGTATATAGTTGTGTATATATTAACGATTACGTACTTTTTCTGTTTCTGGTTATAAATTCAAAATCTCTGTGTGAAATTTCAATAAATCAGGATCACTGTTTGCTGCTTGAAGCACTTTTGTAATTGTTTGCGGCTCGTTTCTTTTAAAGAAGTTATATACCATGCAACGAACAGCACTTTTAACAAATTCATCATATTCATCTTCTATAACTGTCTTCTTTCTGTTTCGATGTTTTTCTGGAGTAGAAAGCTAACGCGTTTTCACAACCCACTTCGAGCGGCATTAATACTTGGCGCTGAAGCACAGGTTTTAATTGCACTGAGAAATTAACAACGTCCTCAATTGAAAAGTTCGTTAAGTTGCAAAACACGTTCAATATAATTTGTTTTTCACCATTTTTAACGGTTTAACTCTGTGATGATTTACATATTGCACGGAAGCAGCCATGATTTTAACTGATTCTTTCACTTCCTTCTCTTTTGAACTGCACAAGCGCAGGGTGCATTCTGATTAATACAATTTACACTTACATTTACCAAATAAAATACTACTTAATTACTGTTTGTTGCATTTGTAATAATGTGATGCTGCTTAAATATTTTGTGTTAGATTTAAGGTCCTTAAAAATGATATGCGAACTATAGTTTTCATCCGCAGAGAGTTACAAGGCTAAACAACCAATGATCTCGCACATGTACTTTTGTTTACATTGCCCCATAAACTAAGGATGGCCCCGGGATATATTTTAATACTAGCGAAAAATAATGTAATCGAAAAATGTCAATTAATAAATAAAACTACAGGGCACATGCAGTAAAGAGCAGTCACCCACTTAGAACAAACAATCATTTAAAGAATATTTTAACATAATTCTCATGATTACCCAACATTACTTGCAGTTTAAGGAGAATAAAATTATGCCATAAGACAGGCAATTTAAGTTATCAAATAACTGAATGATCCGGGGGAGATCTAGATGCTGACATTTTCAATTCTGGTGGCTATGATTGTGACCCAATAAAACCGCCCAAAACACTCATAGGTCCGGAAGGTTGGTCACAGAAACCGAGTCCACGACCTCCCGAATACAACTTATGAGTGAAGACGTCCACTGCAGCTGTCTGAGAGGGAAACATGCTTTTCCCGAATTGAGTCAATTTTGGAGGGTTCAAGCGTGATTTTGAGAGGTCCGATTTAGTGCTTCAAAAGCGATGCAATAACACTGATACCTGAATATTTAATATTGCTGAGTGGAAATATAAAAGCTTTGTATATAAATGTGTTGACCAGAAAGGATAGAAGACAACCATTGTCAATATGTCGACGCAATCTCCACGCCCATGCACCTGAGACATATGACAAGAGTAATAATGCGGAGTTTCAGCGTAAGTGACGCGTTTCATTAAACGGGGTAGAAAAAGGCAAACATCTCTGATAAGAAAAATAGCCTCCACTCTAGTTCCTACCGACAGAGGTGAAATATTTACTACTGCATGCAGGAGCGTCGCTTCAATAATGACAAGTTAGTACAAGTTTTCGTTCTATTGATTATACGATATTGATTCCAGATTCTCGTGTTAACAGTCATATAATATTTACAATGTTGCACGGGCGTTCAGCCATGTTAGCTGTATGAACTTCTCTAGGAGGTGACGAATAATAATCATTGTTAGAACTAAACGTTTATTACACCTTTTAATATATTCAACATTTAATTATTCTTACTATATCTCTTTATTTTCATAAATTCTGCTTCAACCATCATTCCTGTTCATACCCACACCTGAAATGGTGAAAGTATTGCCACATTACTCAATTCAACGTCTTCACTTCCTTCACAAATGGGGGACGTAATTTCCTAGCCCTTTTAATTATCATGTACCTCATACTATTTATCTGACACTCCCTCTTTGTTTATTATTTACTTTATCAATATGTATTTTCCTTTCCCAAATATTCTTCATTGAAATATAAAATATTAAATAACTGCTTTCGTTCACCTCATTCAACATTTATTTATTTCTATATCCTGAAATATCATTGTTGCCATTTCCAAAAGTGTCTCTATTAGGTGCTTTTTTCTTTCTCTCCACATTTTTCCCAAACCATTCTTCTGTAAGTTACTTCGAAGTGTGTTAATCCGCCAATAATTCCTTAAGCTCTTCTCTTCTTATTTCTAGGACGTCATAACAAGTCATTGGAATGAATAAATTACATGAGATCAGGGCATTCCACACTGAAACTACAGACATGCTACTTTTTGTCAGAATCCTGGGAGATAGGAATGAGATGGAGGTGCCCTATGGTCGTGCCTACGGAAGCGAACCAGAGTGAAGATCCCTAACGTGAGTTAGGAATTGATTTCAGCGCCAGGGTTCGCGGTACAGTCACATAAGATGTTATACTGACTCTGCCCAGCACAATAGCGATCACACCACCACTAGGTGGTGCCGAGTACAATAATTATAGTGCACAAAGTCCTCACATGGCAGCGTCACATTCGCACATTACCGACACTTTCAACCCTGAAAATAAAAGTGTGACGAAATGGATGGAGGGAAGTCGCAGAGATTAAAATATGCTGCCCAGCATTCTCTAGTGACCAAGGAAAATCGCAAAACACATTGATCAATTCTGTCACCGGGAAGCTATCCCGGGACGTTCCGAATGCCAGCCCCAAGTGTTAATGCCTGAAACACTGTGCTCGATAATAATCATTCACTTCCAAATTCATATATTAAACCAAAATTTGACACCTATAGTCATATTCTTGCCTTTATTTGATACTCTTCGCAAACATTTTGAGATATTTCCTCTGCAGTTGTACTTAAATTGACCAAAAGCTTTCTAAAAGCATTCCTTTAGTATCCGATTTGTATGCTTCAATAAGATATATAGTCGGGACGTTATCGGCTTTCTAGTTTCATAGAAATGAGCGATCCTAACCTTCTATGTAGTAAAAGTATATTATGCATTTTATGTTTAACATTCAAGAAACATATGGACAAGGTAAAAATGCTGCTTAAAATTCAGCAGCAATGTCATAAATGTGTCGGGTTATCCCAACACTAGAATAAAAGACTCCGACATGTAGCCAGGTCCCAAACTAAACATGACCCAACAAACTGCGTCACAAGTGCCATTAATTTGTCGAACCGTAATATAACTAAAGAAATATCTTTTTCTTTTTGTTTTTGTTTACTTTCCCCATCACATATTTTAGCCACAAATTCTAGAACTGACTATGTAAACATTCTACCGAGCGAGATGGCTCCCGGTAACGTGTAAAGCTCACACCCGCCAGGTCGCGTGTTCAATTCCTGTCGGCTACCTATTTTGACCTTAGGTACTTCGTGGTTTTCCCTTATCGTAAGGCTAATACTGGACTGCTTATTTTCCTCATTTCACTTTATTTTCTGTCCTTAGATGTGTTACCAGATTACAGGTAGTTCTGGTGGGCCGGATCTTCAAACTAGAATATTTTAGGCACCGCTGCTTATTTCCGTGGCCTCCTGCAGTTTCCTTATTTCATCTATTCCTCCAAACGATTATTAGCTTCAATACATCTATATGGGGTCTCACTGCGCAAGATTTAACCCTCCATATCATAACTGAAGAAGTATTTAGCGGCTTGAATTTTTCAATTGCACCTTACAAAATGCAGCTCCAAAATAAACATACTCGGGCCCTTTGGAGCTCAGAGTGTTTCAAATATGGTTGTTAGAGCAGTTCACGACATAATCGAAGCTTTCCTCTGTTCTTTTATAAGCCCCTGGAGTTCTGCATGTACCGAAATTCTGAGGCACAACCTCGGCCTGACCTGAACCGAGACCAAACCCAGGAATGCTTATTCGGCATGACTCAATTATCTATTTTTTAAAATTAAGTTATTATTATTGTTTTATTTATTTATTTATTCACGAAACGCTGCTGCTTGTGGTGCGAAGGGACTTTTGTTCGATTTGTGGCACCGATTTGGGAACCTTTTCCTTTCACTGAGGACCTGGAAACGATTCACTCAGATCCTTGGAACGATGAGAGAATTTGCAGAGAGTTGCTTGAACGCACCGTAAGCCGCTTTTATTACTGCATTCTGCCCAGGATATCCTCTTACTACTATTGTAGACTCATGCTGCTATAATTGTGCTATATTTCGCCTGACATGGAAACGGTTTTGTTATGTTTTATGTTTTAACAAAAATGGCACTAATGATTTTGATTAAAACACCATATACTTCAGATATTTATATAACAAATAAAGCGCTGTGTTGAATGCGAAAAATTCAGCTTTCCTCGTCTTCATTTTCAAGCCTGCACCTTACCTAAGACCCTGCTGTACTGTGTAAAGGCCCGACAGCTTGGTCCGAACCCATGCAAACCTCTGTCATATACCTCTCAGCTGTGTCCTGTAACAATTGTTTTAAATTTGGCCCCGAAAAATCAATGTTGTTTATTTGTTTCCTAATGTTATTTAAAGTTTAACAATTTTAAAGAAATTTTTAATATATTATAATTTTATATTAAGTTTAGGGACAAATTGTAAAAATAAAACAGTAAGTATATAGATTTCGAGAGACGTAAACATAAAGAAATCTACGATTGCTATGAGGAGAAAAATCAATAATCTTTGTAGAAGGGCGCTAGGAGAATAAGTTTGATTGTAGTAGAAGACAGACGTGTGTGAAGACGAAAGTAATTTAGGATAATGATTGTATTAGGAGAATTGTAAAAATTTGAATTGTAGCAGATTAAGTTTTATTTTCCCGGAAGATTGACGTTTGTGAATTGCAGCGTGTAATTTGAGAAAGTAATTGCATTTAAGAAAATTTAATTTGTGTTATATAATTTTTTATTCAAAGTTCAATAATTTAATTCAAAATATAACAAAAATGAAAGACTAAATTATTATATTTTAGAAGAATTAATTGATTTAGAAGGAGACGTCGACCCGAGCCAAAATAGTCACGGAAGAAGCTTTATGCTCCGGCTGTGGAATTGAAATAATTCCACCATTGGGACTTCCAAGTATTCTCATCCAGCGATGATTATTTTTTTTAAAAAAATACGTTCCAATTTGGAAACAAAATTATAAAATCTTCCAACAGGCTATCACAAGGTACTGCAGATTAAAATCCATTTTAAAATGGCACCATAACTTGAGGCCGTGAATTTCAGTCCTTAGTGGGGAACGATAACACTTAAACTCCAAAAGAGAAGTAAAACAGATAAAAACTACAAACTATGTGACTATCAATGTTTTTGGCGCATCTGGTACATGTAGCGTCTTTCCTCGACCGTTAAGACAGCTGTTCAATAGCAAATTATTGTAATCTGTTATCACAGAGGCAACAGAATTGTTGTTTACCGTGGCAACGTAACGCCATTCCGCTATTTCCCTTAGACCAAGAATATATTAAAGTTCTGACATGATAGATCCATTAATTCATGTTGCATTATGTACCTCATACGTAATGCAGTAAATCCCATCATAGATCTGTGATAGCACAGCCGTGAATATGGTTCATACCTGCTGCAAATTTGTCCCATTAGAGAAGTCAGTTCGTTTACCGTAAATAATATCTATTAATGTTCTACGTGTATACGTGTTATGTTTATTGAGTGCCTGAAATAAATCGAAATAATATGCATTTATTAAAATATTGTGTTTGGACTCGAATTCTGTGTTTCTATAACTAGTAAATAATTCTCATAAATTCGTTCTTGTATCCCGGTCTTCTACGAGTAATTAGAAGGCACGCCTAACCTCTTATTGTTTACTTCGCTTAGCGCCTACGTATACAAAAGAGGAAGTAGACATCTGAAATAATTGTAAGCTTTCTAATAGCTGAACATAAAAATGAAGAGTTGTGGAAGAAATAACACAGTAAACTCTGCTATAAAGCTGTACTCTATATTTATTTCAGACGCCTTAAGTTACTCTGCCCACTCAGTAGTATAGCTATAAGAATGCAGTACAAAATAAAAGTATTACTTAGAATAGCCAATTTTTGGAGTTAAATTCTGAGTATTTTGGTCATTAAAACTCAGAAGCATTTTAATACAGTATCATATTCGTCTTCCTATTCTACCCTCTTCATTGCAGTTTCTAAAGGCTTTAGACTATTTTATAAATTAACTCAAACTAGAATGAATCGATTAAAGGTAAAGGAGAAGTGAGAAAGAGAGAGACAAATATACTTATTAAGCTGCTAATTGAATTCTTCTCCAACGATCAGCAGCCTTAGAGTGTTCCGTTTAAATATATCTGTCTCGCTCCAATATATTTACAACAGGATCTAATTTGAGATAGATTATTATAGATCTAGGATAGACAGGTGGAACATTGTGCCGTCCCAGCACAGTGCAACAATCGCCGTCAACTTTGCCTATAAAACTAAGACAAATATAAAGAAATACGTGTGAAAGGTTTTGTTGAAGAGAAAATTCGTGATTAAAGAATAACCTTCCTTCATTTACCTACCGCCTCGGTAGCGTGGTGGTAGCATGTCTGCCTCACGTTCAAGAGGTCCCGAGTTCCAATCTCGGTCAGGGTGAGTTATTTGGATAAGGTTTTTTCCGGGGGTTTTCCCATTCCTGAAAGACGAATGTCGGGTAACTCTAAGCTCTATGGGCCCTGGACTCATCTGAGCATCATTTCACCCATTCCAAATACCTACCGTTCTGGAGTATCCAAGAAAAAAGCCCCGTCGGTAGCCGAAACTGCGACCTGCCAAATACGAGCTTCATATCCTACTGCGGAGCCATTTCTTTCGTCCGTTCTATAAAAGGCATACCATCTGCTATTGAGGAAGTCCTGACTTTAGCCCTTAATAGTAAATTTTACCATCCACCGGTAACGAAATTACACTGCTGCCAAATTTCCTCTTCCAAAATATTCTCCTTTAATCCATGAAAGATATGAAACTAATAGTATTTATATTCATTTTTAATGGTTTCTCTCTTTCTCTCCTTAAAGGCATAACATATATACCTTTTTTGGACAGAATACTCTACTTCAACTATATACATTGTCTTCAAAATCTGTTGTGTTACAGTCACGTGATTTTCTGCCCTCATTACAATCTGTATTAAGGATTAGGTTTACTGTGGAGAGTATTCGGTACTGCGACCAATTTTGATGTATTGTACCTATACCCCAAGTAGGCCATTCCCAGGAGTAAGGATGAGGCAGGATAAGACAGAGAGCGGCTGTCCCAAGTACCAACAATAGTGCAGAGGGTAGGGTCCCTACATTTTACTTAGATGGAAAACTCTCCCGGGTAGGTCAGGACAACGATATTCCCCCATTGTTGTTCGGAAGCGGTCCCAGCAGCCAGTTGGAAGACAGCAAAACGACGTACCAGAGGAGGAAGTGGTTCACTCAGAGCATATCATCCTGCCATGCAGCGCCGAAACACCCGCAGACACTTCTACCCTGAAACAGACCACCAGATCAGAGACGATGTGAAATGATATTAGAGATGAAAGGGAGGGACAGAAAATTCGGTGGATGTAAATAACCTACCCAGCATTTGCCTGGCGACTCGGGAAACCCCCGATAAAACCTATGGTCAACCACTAGAATCGAATCTGGGGCTCCCAAATACGGGCCGCAGACGAAACCGTCTAGCCATTCCACTCGGTAATAGTTCTCTTATATACCTTTTTGAAGGTGTAATGATAACAGGGCTTACCATTAAGCAATATTCAGATATTTAAGGACTAGTCTCTGTGGGATTGCTTTGAAATGTCATATGACCAGGAGATACGAAAATGATCAATATCTTTCCATTTGAGAAAAGTATTGTTCTGAAAAATCAGACAAACAACAAGGAATTTCTCGTAAATGGTTTGCTTCATAAATACATGCATCTCAACACAGCGTGTTTTACCAGTTCTAAGTTTTGGTGCAGGAAGATACTACCTATTAAAATTTACCAGTTCTGCAAAAGTTTATCCGGAATGAGGAGGGCTTCTGAAGAACGTCCTAGAAAATTCAAGCACTAGGTTTCATTTATTAAGACCATGTCTTAAACAGATGAATTTTTTACCATAATCGTTAGAACCATTTTTGAGAAAACCAAAGTTTTCTAAAAATGTCCTATGTTAAGGGTAGAATGGTGGGGGGAAGAGACTTTCTTGAAAATGTTCGTATTGCAGCAGTGAAATATGACGAATTAAGTACCAAGTTTGGTTTTCGTTTTTGATTTATGCTGTCCAAAAGACAGACACACACACACACACACACACACACACACACACACACACACACACACGAGAGAGAGAGAGAGAGAGAGAGAGAGAGAGAGAGAGAGAGAGAGAGAGAGAGAGAAGGACCCTTTTAAAAAACACTTTTGTAGGATTCGGGAGTCCTTAAAACGTGCTTTTTCATTAAAACCTTTCTCGGTATCGAATTTTTGTGAGGAATGCAATATATTTTTAGCTATACGTACGTGCGTTAAAAAACTTATACGTTATATACTAATCAACATGTTGGTATTTACATGTATTTTGCCCGCCTCGGTAGCGTGGTGGTAGTGTGTGTGCCTCACGTTTAAGAGGTCCCGAGTTCAAATCTTGGTCAGGGTGAGTTACCTGGATAGGGTTTTTCCGGGGTTTTCCCTTATCCTAAAAGACGAATGTCGGGTAACTCTAAGCTCTATGGATCCTGCGATCATTTGAGCATCATTTCACCTATTCCATTCACCGTCCGATATGAAAATGCTGGAGCACGTAAATTACAAAAATAATGTATTTCAATTCTTCTTTATGCTGACGGTTTAAGTCGTGAATTATCTATTTCTGGCACCGAAGGTACATCTCCAGTACGAACTTGACAGACCTTTGTATCCCGCAAAACACCTTCCACATCTACAACAAACAAATCATTCTTTGTTTAAAAATGAGCACATAGAGGTGACGTGGAACGCAGGTAAGCTTGCTTGCATAACACGTAATTTCACAGACCAAGGGAACAGATAATTAATAATTCTCTCTCCGTTGAAATATTGCCCCCTTGGGAAGTTCTACAACGCATTACGTTATAGATGGCGACACTTGCACTTCCGCACTTATTCTTTGTCGCCTTCCGCAAACCCATTTCCGCCTCTCGTTCGTCTCCTGCTTTTAATATCCATCACGCCGCTGTAACGTCACCAAGGAAATCACTGTAGCTGTTTTGCTTGAAGTTATTAATTGTGAAAGATAATAAAGACGCAAATGCAATTGACCTATTTCCAGCATGTTACGGACAGAGGGCAACATAAAACATTAGTGATTTAATGAGGAAATTAAAGTCTTCTTGCTGCAAAATGCTTTTTAACATACGGTCAAAATGTTGAAAAATGTTTTGCGGATTAGTTATGCCCTATATTAGATGTTTAGATGCCAGGTATAAAGGTCTCGTTCTATTGGCTTTAACTGACACACCTTCTTTAATATCAGTTCTTTATTACATTTGATATAAAACCGATATATGTTCTAAACCATTAACTATATGCACATATCGTATAGATAATCAGAAACTCGTATCTTGCAATTATTAGGTAACTTTCCTAAATAATGAAATTTTCTGTTTAGTTTCGTGCAGATTATGGGTTTTTTCCTGAGCATATGTTTTCGGGCTGATCAACCATTCTGGACTCTGTCTGTCTCTCTCTCGCTCTCTCTCTGGTTCAGAGATTCCGTTCCTCAACCCACCGCCTGTGGGCATAAGGGTTAAGATGAACAATAATCCCTGACACCACTCAGTGGTACAAGAGAGCAGCTAAACAAAGAAAGAGCATAAGTTTTTAGGCAGAACGAAGAAAATGCTTGTATATTTCTTTGCAAATATCACCTTTTGCTGAATTGCAGCATATAATACCCTTTTTTCCAAAATGTGAACTTCAAATATTTTTTAACTCTACAATTGTTCAATTTTTCTGAAATGTGGCAAAATCTGCAAGCAATAAGAAAATGCTTTTGCAAAGTATAATTTTCTTCCCTTACACGTGTAATAATGGAAATCTTATGGAGACACGAAGATGAACTAAAACTTTGTAAACCTAGAAACTTGAAAATTATTTGTTTGCTTATCCAGTCAAATATTCTAATATCACTGTGGTTACTTTTTACTGGAATTTTAAAAGTGTATACAAGGATTCTTCTGAACCAATATTAAGAAGGATGCACACATATTGTAAAGTTTTCTAGAAATAAATATGATTTTCATGGTTACAAACGTAAATTAATAATTAAATATGCCAAAGGATGATATGTGTTCTCTGAAATGTGTTACTAATGAGAATTAATATGCAAAACAATGATAAATTGTGAAAATTATGGAAGCTTTAAGTTGGTAAACCCAAAGATTTATAGCTTTTCTTTTCGTTTCTTTTAACATTTATTACATAATCTCTTGTTATCATTTTACACGATTTGACTTAATTATTCAATATTACCAATATATGTTTAATTTTTTATTTTTAAAATTCACTATTAAAAGCGTATTTCGTAAAAATGTTGAGCATTTTCTAAAATTGTTTGCAAAAGTGCTGTAAATATTTTCTTTTGCAGAGACTGTAAGTGAATCTTATGCGTTACATGAGTAGACTAATTAGATTTACAAAATAATGTTTCAATATTCCGTACCAAATAGTTATTTTAAATTTGAAAAGAGAAAATAACATTTCTCGTTAGAAACAGCATGGTCAAATTTTTGTATTTAAAAACATTAATAAAGTAGATATATATTACTCTGAAGGAAATAATAAACACAAGGACTTTTTATTCCTCCATCGATTTTAAAATGCTTCTGAATAATCAAATGTATCCAAGCGAGACGTCAAAGCAACCTCTGTGACTTACTTGCCCCATATAGGCCAATATAATTGAGGTTTATTGCCACGTAAATGATAAATCATTCAAATCTAACCCAAAATGTTCACTTACATAACAAATGCTAAATGAAAGTAAATGGTACAGGGAGGCGATTACTTAACTAACGGCATTTGCCTGGCTTATACTGATTGCAGTTGAAGCAATGAACTTGCAGTAACCGTTACATTATGACCAAGAATTTAAAACAACGTTTGTAAAGTTCAGTGATGAATTAAACCTTGAACTAAAACGAAATGCTGGGTGTAGCTGATAGAATAGGGAGCCCGTATACTTTGAGCATACGTGCATGACGTGCTTCTTGACACCGTAGCCTTGTCCAAAATTTGTGTATATACAAGTGTTGTGCTCTGAAAGTCAGACAAAATCCTGGCCTTGGCAGTTGACCAGAACTTTCTGTTTTACATGGCATCTGTTTGTGAATCTTACTCATAGGGGGAGGGGAGAATTGGAAAATTGTCAGCATCAGGAGCATGCGCTAACAACGGCGTTGTACCGAGGTCAGGCAAGGAGTTATCCAATCATCTCTGGGCAATTAATAATTATTATAAAACTAAAGCAATCATTATCGAGTCCATGGTTATTATTTCTGATATTGTTTAAAAACTCTAAGAGTCTGTGAAGACTCTTGAAATCTTGTCCAGAGTTCTTGTCATCTCTACCGTAAACTTAAAGCCAAATTAAGGAACTATTGCAACATACTTCGAAACGTCTTATGATGCCAATATAACTCTCAATAACCTCATTTTCTGACAAAATTGTGTGTGTTTGTTTGGAAGAGGGACTATCTGTCTCTAACCTCTTTCTACCTTTGTGCAGCTTAACCTATTGGTGAAAAATTTAAATTTCCTTACATTCTTAGATGGACAGTATTTAAATGTTTTCAAGAAGCTTATTGATCCCCAAATTGTTATTTTATGTATAAAATCTCCTTACTTTTAATTTTCTCAAAAATGAATTACCCAATTTTTATTAAATCATATCTGAATATGAAAAGTTAAGGTATTCAATTAAACGTCTCTCTCGAATAGCTAGTGAAGTCTTCTTGATGCTGACTCAATTTTCAACAACTTTGTAAAATTGGAAGTCCAGGATGTAATGAAAAACTCAGCGGAAGAGAAATACAAACATCATTTAAATGCATCATTTTTGCCATAGTATGCGTTTCTTAGTGTTAGCTACTATTGTAATATTTAATATATATTAACAATTTTAATTAATCTCATCACATACTTGAAGTATGTGGTTCTTCTTTATGTCCATAAAAGTGCTAGTTATGAAGGCTAAACATTAGTATACTGCAAACAGCTAAGAACATTTTGGTGAATTTGAAGTCAGCCTTTAGTATACATATAATTAAGGGATTTAAAGTACAATAAATAAAATATAAAATAGTAAACATTTTACGTGTTAAGATATAAGGATCTTCTATGGAACGAACTCCAATTCATGTTAGTAAAATTACAATTTCAACTATTGATGAAAATATAAACGTAACATAAGCAGAAGAACAACTTTTTATATGGAAATATTACATAATACCGATGTGTGTAGAACATTCTGTAATTTTCTGACTTTTGTTTTTCCGAAAAAGACAAGACCATTCAGTTTAGTACAGTTATAAAGTCAAAAAGCTAAGAGCGTGGATTTACTAAAGAACTTAACTACAAACCAATTTAAATCATAAAGGATGTGTAAAAATAAACAAAGTAGTGAAAAGTTTCTGAATGACTGAAACTGTTACACCAACTCCAAATAATTGAGGTATACAGGTATTATTTTCAATGAGAAAAACAAAGCTTTATACAGGGTGTAAAATTACTGACACTTTAATAATATATATGCACATCGGTTACTCCCCATTGCTTTAACAGTTTTCTCATCATAATGTTTTACCACCTAATACGTTTACATGGTCGTAACTTCGTCGCCAAGTACACAACATCTGTCAAAATAGGCTATGCGTTTTGTTTCCATTTTTCACACCTTCATGCATGACCTGCACGCTCAGCTACTGAGAAAGAGTTGTTGAAATAATTGTTGCAGAAATAATTCAAACTCGGTTCCGATACAACATTCGTTATTGTGAAGCCTGCGCACTCTACATAACGCCTCTCGGGGAGAAGTCAACCCGTATGACTTTTATGTGCGACACCTACTTGGAATTGCTAACTAACCTGAAACAAATATTCATGAGATATTGTTCATTATATTATACTCAATTACTTACACAAATATCTGCACTTATATCCCAACAACCTGTGTATCAATTTACCTATTTCATCTAGCTTTAACAATTGCTCCTCTTTCCTTTCCCTCTCTTTGCCACCGTTCTTTTGTTTCCTTTGTTCTTTTCTCATATATATATATATATATATATATATATATATATACGCTTATATATAAGCTTTAATGAATTACAATAATATCACGTTTGCATACTTAAAGTTTGACAGCTTATTTTCCTTTATTGGCAAATTTCTTTAGTATAAGCATGTTTGCTATGGAATTGTATTTCCAATCACTATAGCTTAAAATGCCAGAATAAGGAAATGACTTTTTCTAAAAAGGAAAAACTGGTGTAATGGAAGTTGCGTGAAATATGAAGGATTTTATTGGCTTCTCATTTACGAGATTGGTGGTTGCATTGAATGACAAAATTACTTCCTGGGTGACAAACTGGCATCGATAACAGCAAAATACGAATGCCTGGATGTAATTATAACAAACAATGAAAACAAACTGAACCAAGGAAGGGAGATAAAACTAGAACTAGTGATTAGAGAATAAAATATTAAGTTTAGAATACTTTTATATATTAAAGTGACCCAGTTTCCTGCCATCTGCAACGTAAACATTATAATTTTAACCTTATGCCTTTGTATCCACCCAATGAGTAGTGATAATTTGTGGGTTAGTTCTCTAACTCTTGGCAAATGAAAAGGATATTCTGGAATTTTATACGAATAGCAGTAACTTTCACTTCATTCGGAATGAATTTCAAGTAACTGAATTTAATGTTAAACCATATTAACTAGATAAAAGTATATATAACTTACTTCAAATAATGTTATCTACAGCATTAGCCATTTCCAAGTCATTTAGATTGAAAATTGCTTAGAAATCTTAAATATTTCAGATAGAACTCTTGTATTATCCTTTACTATTTCAGTTACTTACATAGGTTTCCTGTGCTAAATTTGTACATAGTCTATTAATTTTAGATTATTTATTAGGAGACATAAAGCCTAAATTAAAGATATTTGGACCCCAATACACAAACCAATATTTTTCACATCCTAATAATCCAATTAGAAGCACACAAAACGAAACATTGTGTTGCACATTCACCTCTCGTTTATCAATATACAGAGTATATAAATATCTCGTTCTTGTACAAGTTTAAAAAAAACTGTGAAAATGTGTAGTAGTTCACAATCTGACCATTTCATGGCTGTTTAATATAGAACCACGTTTTGAACAGTTTCTGTGAGTTTCTAATCGAGAGGGGTGGCTCAGGCGGTTTCATCTGTGGCCCGCATTTGGGAGGTGTGGTATCAGTTCCCGTGATCGACCCACCTATTTCACCCATGGTTTTATTCGGGAGTTTTCCCGGGTTGTCAGGCGAATGCTGGGTAGGTTCATTACATCCTCCGCAATTCCCATCCCTCCATTTCATCTCCATTATCAGTTCACATCATCTCTCATCTGGTGGTCTCTTTCAGGGTAGAAGTATCGCTGGTGCATGGCAGGATGATACGTTATTGGTAAAACTTCCTCCTCTGGTAGGAGGCTCTCTGGTCGCCGAACCCAGTCTTGTGGGGTCTTTTCCCAACCACAGTAGTGGCCTGCTGGGAAGTTTCCAACTGGTGAAGTGTAGGGACTCTGCCCTCTTCACTGTCGTGGCTCCTTGGATCGGCCGCCCTGTCTCCGTTCACCTCATTTTTCCTCTCAGAGATACCGCGCTTGGGGGCATAGATACAATAGAACACGTTTGGACCTCCATGCAGAATAAATACCCTTCATACCGCAGTCCAATCCAATTCAGGGCAGTCCTGAGTTTCTATGAGCTGGTAATTTCAAACTTGTGGTGTGTAATTGAAAGTTTCCTTTAAACAATAGCTAAAAAGATGCATTTCCGGACATAATCATATTACTTTTTTTTTTGTAATTTACGTCCTCCAACATTTTGTCATATCGGACGATGAATGAAATGGGTGAAATGATGCTCAATGGGTCCATGGAGCTTAGAGTTACCCGACATTCGTCTATCAGGATAAGGGAAACCCCCGGAAGAAAACCTTATCCAGGTAACTCATCCTGACCGAGATTCGAACTCGGGACCTCTTGAACGTGAAGCAGACATGCTAACACCACGCTACCGAGGCGGCTGGCGTGCAATGTTGAACAAGTATTAGTGGTGCATTGTTCATATACACTGATAGCGGATATTTGTTTCTGTGTATGTATATAAAGTAATGTAACATATTTATGTATGTATGTATACATATATGTAGCATAATTTTAAACACTACTCAATCAGTAACGATAATTATTTTGCATTTTGACCATATAAGGCTGTAACGCCATTTTCTTTCCTTTCATAAATTACTAAAGGAGTAAAATATCCATGTACAAGAAAACAACACATCGAAGTTATAAAAGAATATACTTTCAGAAAGGATAGATTTTATTCTGAATTTATATAATTGCTGTACATGTAAATAAGACAAATGTCACGGATATTTCATTTCACACAGTGTTTGCAGGTATGTGTCGTGCATAAATTGTTGCGATTTAGAATCTAAAACATAGTCCTAGAACTGGCACTCATCGAGTGCAGCAAGCATTTCCCCCTCATTACCTCTGCTACAACGCTAAATCACTCAAATTGGTTTTCTGTCCTTTTATGTAAAAAGAACATGAGAGCAATCAGTAGTGTGTGTTTCCTTTAAAGCTAGCAGCATTACGTAGCATAAGAAAATATATTCTCTCTGTAACGAACTTGAATTAGATTATTTTTGTATTCAACAGAATGAAGAGCTACTCTGTTTTGTTATGCTGTGTACTTATTCTTTATATTTTAACATCAGACATCACTTTAATGTGAAGCAGGCCGAGTACTATGGAAAAAGCTATAGCATTCTCTGGTATTGTTTACTTATAATTGTAATAAATAGCGGAATTAGCATATCCGTTAACGTATAGATGTGACAAATTATTGCTTACTAAGAAAAGTAGCGTGCGGTGAGATATAGTTCCACTACTTTATATCACTGCGGTTTTTCTCGTTAAAGGAAATCAATGAAATGTAAATTGAGTGTAAAATTCATATCTGATTAATTACCGCGTCTGTAATTCGGACAGTAACCTTGTCATTAATAAGGAGAATTTTCTTAAATTTCTTGCCCGCCTCGGTAGCGTAGATAGTAGCGTGTCTGCCTCACGTTCAAGAGGTCCCGAATTCGAATCTTGGTCAGGGTGAGTTACTTGGATAAGGTTTTTCCGGGGTTTTCCCTTATCTTGAAAGACGAATGTCGGGTAACTCTAAGCTCCATGAACCCCGGACTCATTTCAGCATCATTTGCACCCATTTCATTCATCGTCCGATATGACTAAACGTTGGAGGACGTAAATTTAAAAAAAAAAAAATCTTAAATTCCAAGGCTTTATTGCAGTGTACAAATACGTTACTTGGAGAAGGATAATAATTACATTGATCTCACAAATGTTCAAATTATTATAATATTGTCTTCACTAAAAGGCATTAGGTACTATGTACCTTAACATTTTAAATTTAATGTCTATGTCAAAGGGGAACGGCCGTACACTTTGGAACACGTTGCGTTATTTCCTTTGTCATTAAGTTAATAGGTTATATGAAGTAATTGTATAAAGAGAGAAAATGGTGTTCAGCTAACACTAGAAATCAGTCCATCAATACATATTTTATCATAGAAGTTATCATACACTCCGTCCGGCTTTTTCTTTGGAAGTTGTGAGTATTATTATACCCCTAGGATACGCTACCAAATAAATTATAGAAAATAGAAGTGGATCAATTATAAATAGAGGAATTAACTGAATGCATTGTAAAAACCAGAAGTAGCAAATCCTGCGGAATTGATAATATTGATAATTGTTTAAATATGTCCCTAGGAAATTACATAAAAGATTATTGTACCTGTATTACAAGTGCTGGAAAAGGAAGGAGATACCCCAAGAATGGAAGATAGCTAAAGTGATATCAATATTGTGACGTAGACGGCGAACTCGCGTTGCCGATCGATAATGCGGACTGGCGGTGGTGGCGGGGGGGGACGCAAGGGGTGGCACCTCCTCCTACCGCGCGAGGGTGCTCGAAGGCTCCAGAATGATTTCCCCCTCCATAATGGAAGAATCGAGCGGTTTCGGGGCGATCGATACAAGCGAGGCGACGGTTAGTGGAGTGGAGGACGTCGCGGTGTGCGGACGTGTAGTTGGTTGAGTGAGTGACCGTGAGCCGGGCGGACGTGTAGTTGAGTTGAGCGGACGTGTAAAGACCAACTGGCAAGGTTGAATGGTGTAAATGAAATTGTAATTGTGTACATTAAACTGTAATTGGAATAAGGTGGAAATAAAGAACATTTTTGAGTGGTGAAATTGGACTTTTCATTTCACGACCCACAAAGTCACAATATTTAAGAAAGGTGAAAGAACAAGGTCTGAAAATTAAAGGGAGATTGGTATATTAGTGCTGCCTACAATATATATGCCAAAATAATAAGTACGCGGTCCTAACAGAACAAACAGGTTTTAGAAGAGGGAAGGCGCTATTGACAATGCTTTTTTCTCTGAAAGAAATTATAGGGGAAAAAAAAGAAGACGACAAAATTTAGAGACGCACTTACTATCATCCACTATTTTAAAGGTTTGACAAAGTATCTCGAACGGTACAGGGAACAATTTTAAAAATTAGAGGCATACTAGAACAAATAATTGAAGTTATAAAAATTATGTATACTGATACAAAACTATCAGTATACATAAAACTACACAAAACTAAAAATAAATGTAAGAGAACCATTGATAGTTAATGGTCGTGTAAGACAAGGTTATCCTTTATAATCTTTATTTTTTAATTTATAGAGTGACTTCGTGGACTCGCAGAATTAAAAGTCCAATTTTCATAAATTCTAAATGTTCTTTATTTGCGTAGAAAGACACTCACAGTAGCAAGTTAGAGCAGAATTACGTCACATACACAATCCCAATCTACCAAGGTCGATGACCACACAAACAGCGTTCTGATTACATCGGCTCTCGTTACAACAACACCCTACAATTGTTTACTCCTTACTGTGTTTACTACTGTGCACGATTGCCGAGTCGTTGCTTCTTTAAATACCCCACTGATAATTCCAGACTGTTCCAGAAGAATCAAGAAACCGAACGCTCTCCATCAATCAAAATGTTACCAGAATGTTCTAACTTTATCTGTTTTGGCATGTCTTTTATCTCAGTGATACACCATCCGACTGTTATGTTTATCTGCAGGCTCTTTGTGTACACAATCCGCGCTTATCTCTCTGCACCGAACCTTCTAGGCTTTTCGCCGCAACAATATATTGACGAAATTGTTCAAATAAAGCTAATGGAGTTAAACTATGTTATATGCAGATGATCAGATGCTAATGGTCACAGATGAAGATGGCCTGCAGAAAATGCTACACTGTATAAATAAAATTGTTATTGAATATGGAATGAGTTTATTAGCAAATAAATCGAAAACTATGGCTTTTAGATGAATTTACTAGTTAGATAAAAAATATTATTAGAATGAAATAATAGATGAAGTATCACACTTCAAGTATATAGGATGTAATGTGTCATGTCAGGGAACAACAGAGAAAGCAAATTTAACTGTATTTTTATTTATAGGTTTTCCACTTTATAGCAGTTCACTCTTGGTTCCTGCTTTCCAGAGTTTCCCGTCGTTCCGTTGTCCTTCCAGTCCCCTCTTCTTCATATGACCATATATTTCCTCGTACCATGTTCTTCTGGCACTTCCCGGCTTTCTTCTGCCTGGTACTTCCCACTTTAGGACTTGTTTGGGCCACCGTTCTTCCGGGATCCGTTGTACATATCCCCATACCACTTTAGAGCTCTACTGGACATTCTGTCTATAACAGTTTCTAGTGCGTCCATTTCATATCTAATGTAGGTGTTTCTGACATGTTGTAACCTCGGTGTCCTCATACTTCTTCGGCCCATACATTTCTGTCACTAATATTCTCTTCTACATTCTTCCATTTAACTATATAACAGGCAAATTAGAAAGAACATTAAAAATGAGCCCGTAAAGACTCCATAGTAAAATTGTACAAATCAATGACAGTACCAACTCTGATGTACGGATCAGAAACAGGAACATTAACAAAAAGAAATAGTGCTAGAATATAGCCATCAGAAATGAAATTTGTAAGAACAATAGCTGGATACACTAAAAAAAGACAAAAAAACGGAGTCAAGATATTAGAAAAGAATTCAAATTAGAATAAATAAATCATATTATTGCTAACAACAGAAATCAATAGGAAAAGCCCGTTCAAAGAATGAACAATAAAAGACTACCTAAACTAACCATAAACTATAAACCCAAAGGAAAAAGAAACCAGGGAAGAGCAAAGAGAAGATGAGCAGACCAAATTGGAGTAGGAATAGATTGAAAAGTCCAAATCCGTGAAGTAGAAGAAGAATATAGAATATTATTTTTATCGATATTCCCAGAATATGTTTTTTAAACGGGATAGTGGCCTGGTAGTAGGGGACTGTCGTCATCAATAAATGTTATCTAAATTTTTGTATGTGACCAAGTGTCTGTATTATATGAAAATAATATAGATATTTTGTGATTAAATAACTATGGGATCAAAGCAGAAGACTTGTTAAATACCTGTTTCTTCTTCTTCTTCTTCACTTCATGGCATAGGCAATTAAGTGCCTGTTCCGCCTTCGAAATCCTCCAGCCATCGTTTCCTGGGTCTGCCCACCGATTTCCTACCTTTAGGATGATACTGTAATATTTGTTTTGTAAGTCTATTATCTGGCATTCTTTCAACATTTTCCTTCCATTTTTGTTTGAGATCTCTTAATCTATCATTCATACTAAAAATGTCCAGCTCTTCTCTTATATTTTAATTTCTTATTAAGTCCCTCTTCGTGCATTCTTTCACACTTCTCAAGAATTTCATTTCTGAAGCCTGTATTTTACTCTGTTGCTTTTTAGTTAACGTCCAAGTCTCACTTACGTATGTCAGTATAGGTACAGCCATAACTTTGTAGAAATTTAATTTTGTTTCTTTACGTATTTTGTTTCTAAATGTTATATTTATTGTTCCACACACTCTTTGAAATTTGCATATTTTATTGTAGACATCATATTCTTTGACATAACTGACATCAGTTCCCAAGTAGTTAAAATGGCTTACCTGTTCAACGCAACGATTATTTATAACTATTTTTGTTCTAATTGGCTCTTTCCCAATGAATGCCATTACCTTTGATTTTATAAAAGAAATTTTCATATTATATTGCTTACAAAGTTCACAAAGTTTAAAAATAGATTTTTGCAGGGCAGATCACTTAAAATCCGGCCCAGAATATCCCAGTTCGATTCCCGGCACCAGCGTGGGGATTTTTCTCTAAATGGGAGATCTGGTCCGTGGTGCTCTCAGCCTCGCTAGGTCTCTGAGAGGCAATTGAGAAGCTACTTGTTTGAGAACTAGCGGACCCTGTTTGCGAGGACCGCATATTCCAACGTTCAGGTACCGGAACGCTGACCTCGTCCCATCCTCCAGTACTTCACCCCACTCATGACGTTTATGGTGGGCGGAGTTGAGATACGTAGAGAACTGGTGATAGGGCTTGGCCCCGAAAGGGCTGCTGTTCCTCGAGGTTAGCTATTTTAGTCATTATCTTATAAAGACTTGTAATCGATCATTCAGACTGCCGATTCTTACACCTTTAACCAGTAACGAATAGGCTAAGCAGGGTTTCCAGAACTAAGTATATTACCTGACAAGGGGAGCAGGTTAAAGAAAGGCAGCCGTTCCTCAGATATTTCACATCATTTTGAGTGAATAGCAAATGATTTTTCATCCTTTATTAGAAACAGTCAGGGCTATAAAATTATCATTATAATTTTATTATAATTATAAAGAGTAAATGTGATTAACTACAAAAACCTTCTTAAACTTTACATAACAATTTCATAAAATCCTGGGGGTCATTTAAATGAATAAATTCGTGATTCAGTTTTATAAAGCTAACCGTGTAAAGTAGGATCACACAAGCTACTGAAAAATAAAGCAGAAAATAATACAAGTTTGAAAAAGTAATAACTGCCAGGATGTTAAAATAGCAACATGGCGCTCAATGTAAAAGCGGGAATTCTCTTAAGGAAAACGAAACTTTTATTTACAATAACACGTAGCAGCTTGGATTGTTTTCGTTCCATTTATTCAAAAACACATTTCACACGGAACACAAAGTATTCTAACAAACTAAAATATCCTGAAAGAAAACAGCGGCCTTCCAGAAACGAATAACTAAAATGAAATTGGGTGAAGATCATCATTTAAGAGTTTCCTTACCACGTGTACAAGGGCATTTACAGTGTGTTTAATTATGATATATAAAGCCAACTTAGGTCAATAAGCAGTACAGAATATATAACTGTAGGCATAGATGTTTTATACAGTGAACAGGTGAATACTGTAGAAATTTTAATCTGAATCTATTTATAAGTGGAAATTCTACAGAGAAAAATAATGTTGAATGAGAAATCTATTTTTGATGTCTATGAAAATAATATACATGTAACTACAACAGTATTACATATAAAACAAATGAATCCAGCTCTAGTAATTTGTGTTTTAGAATGTTATACTATAACAAAGAAAAAGTTAACGATGTAGCACATTTGTTATAATGTGCACGATAAAGACTGTTTCAGGAATAAATAAGGACACTTGAATGAGCAGATACCTATCATAACGAAGATTACTGTCGGTTTGAATACATCTATATTTCGGAATAAATACGAAAGTGGCTGAGTGCAGGTTACGCAGTAGTATTTCCCTCAGTCACGTGACCTGCCAGTGCATAGTAAGCGAGAAGAAAATTATGACACATTTATTAGAATTGTCAGAAAATAATTTATAACTTGGTGTCTATTTTTATTCATGATTTCCTGCATACGAAATGACATCATCAATGCAATCTATAGTAAAGCGGTGTCATGATAATGCGAATGTAATGCCTGCTGTTACTCAAGCGGTAGCTTGCTGCGGTAGCAGTTCATACTTGAATGAATATTTTTTCTTACTAATCCTTGTTTCATATAAGCTTGCCCCGTATCTCTTAACGGTCACGTGACCTTATCACATCTCATTGGCTGCTGTTGTGGTGCAGACTCTTGTACGGTAAAAATTAGTTCGTTATTTAACATGATGATATATCTTTATATCTTGGAAGACAATTGTCAAATTTATATTTTCGTAGCTGTTTTAGAGATATATATTGCGCTACAGAGTTGATTTATCTGAAATGCATGTTAATTCTTAAACGAAATAAACAGGAGGTTCCTTTCCTCTCAAGCACATGGCACGATAGCACGTGATTTAGCGGTAGTGATGACATATTTGTTTATATGACTTTTATCCCTGACCTTGTTTTGAACTGGATTAGTCATATATCGCCATTCGACGGTGTGCTATGCCGAGTGCGAGAGCTAAATTATTTTATTGATCGTTTATTGCGCGTGTACTTATTATATGTAAAATGGCAGAGTCTAGTGCCAGTTTTTCGCTGAACCATCACAAGGGGAAACCTTTACAAAGCGGCGGAAAAAGAATTGTGGTGCATGTTTTTAATGCACTCACAGAGAAGAATCGTGTTTGTCAGTGACAGAAGTCGAACAGCTGTGCCCTGAACTTACAGATGTAGGAACATCGCAACGTGAGATTGAAACAACAGGAAAACTTACCACTCCGGGGGCGATACTGCTGTGTGGCGAAGCCGTTATTTAAGGACAATCAGACTGTACCGGGATAAAGATCGCAAAATATACTACTTTGACGAGACTTGGGTGAATGAAGAACACACGACAAGTATGGCGTGACACGACTTTTAATACTGAAAGACAAGCATTTTTGCAAGGTATGTGTGCTGATTTAAAAAATCCCAGTGGAAAAGGCCGAAGGTCTTTCATTATAAACTTGTTCCAGTTTCATTGCTCATTCATTCAGTTTCAACCTGCTCAGTTTCATTATAAACTTCATTATTTTTGCATGCCTTCATATTCTTATTTGTATGATTTTATCAATCTTCCTGGTAATTATTATGATGTTTACTGGAGTTTTAAATGTGACGAGAAGGCACCGCCTGTGACCTATGGCGCGAAAGATTTAGCCAATTAGGATGAGGGGGAAGGTAGTTGCACGCAGAGTGATACATGTCCGCGGGGAAAGGTTATGTGAAATAGAGATTGGATAGCATGGTTCGGATTATGTTTGGTACAGACCAGGTGAAAGGGGAACAGAAGCTTCAGCTGTTCCAGTGTTGAGCTACGAGGTATTTTTCAAGGTATGCGTGGGTAAGAAATGAGCAACACCAGCTAAGTTGACCGATAAATTTGGTAGATGCTAACGATAAGCTACTTGAAGAGTTGCCGAATGTTTGAGGTTGAAATGATAAACTGTTTCTGAGCCTTAATACTCAAAATTTAACTACTGAATTACATCTGTTATTTTCAAACTCTACAGATTAAAAATAACCTTTTTCCGTGATAAGCAAGCATACGTTGTCATCATTTACACAAATGTTATGCGGAAGATCCTCTGGTCGCGACCGTTAAATTCGTCTAACCCAAACGCAGTCCTTGGTGTTGCGCCTGGTGATAATTTAAGTTAACCACTGGCACGACAGACCTTAGAGGGCCAAGACCTATCAAACCGACTGCCGGCCTCACGCCCAATTACGCACGGCAGAAGTGGACGATCATCCAACCGATACGTGGAGGAAATGTGGTCAGTTAATGCCAGAGGTTCTACTCTCAATAGTCCTGGACCCGTAGGACCAAGGACCCGAGCCTCCTTCGACCAGGGAGTTACCCAAAGGGTACCCGGCGCCTCCGTGGGGCTTTCCATAGGACAAGACCTAGAGACTAACAAGCCGCTCCATCTGGTCCTGTGGACTCAAGACGGGATGGAAGTGAATACGCCACTTACGCGCACCAACTCCAAAATGAGAAGGCTACCGATATGACCTCCGTGGGACCGCATGATGATCTAGCACACCTTCTACTAGCTATGCTGGCTAGTACGCGGGAATATTAATGGCTTCCCTCAACCCCGTCCGGAGACGTACCCGATCTCCCATGGGTATCGGGAACCATTGCCCCCTCGAGTCCAACCCAATCCGAACAACACGAGTGCTAAGGTTCCGTAGTGCCCGCACCACGGCAGCTGAAGGGGACGGATCCCCTCCCCTACGGGAGGAGATGTGGTCAGCATCTCGGCATCCCCCAGCCGGAATGTTGGTTTCCGTGACCAGGACCGCTTACCTAGCGTAAGGTCCTCACTTTCCGATGCTGAGTGGGCACCGGTCCTTACCCGGGACCGAAAATCCCCACCACATGCGTGGGATCAAACCCGGGCCACTTTCCGTAGCTAGGGACCAATGCATGCTGCCTTAGCCCGCTAAGCCACGGCGCAGGACTCCTGGTAATAATACACCACAGTAAACAACCTCTTTAAGACTGCAAACCACGAGAGCAAGGTCACGAAATGTAAAATGGCCACTCTTTAGCAAATTAAGTTCTACCCACAGAGCATCAATTCCCACCATAATTTCTGTATACTTGTTCAGTCTTAAACACCATCTTATTCACACCTAAAACGCTACTGCTATTTACTTCATTCTGAGAACTTAATTTCCTTTCTAATATGTGTGCCTTACAACCATCTTTGATTTCTGAACATAACTACATTAGAGGGACACCTTCTTTAAACGCTTTTCCTTATCACAGAGCTGGGTAATGAACCCTATTTCTTGACAAGCTTTTACTTTGCCTAGCCAAGCACAGAACAGCCCTTTTATGCACAGAATTGTGTACTATAATTATATATCTATTCCTTATCGTTTGTTTAAAAATTATTAGTCTTACTCATCAATAAATCCAGCTCGGCAAATTCAGAGAGATGCAATAGCTCTTTCCTCCGCAAGCCCTTTCAAGTCAGAAAGCGCTGTAGTTTCGAGGTACACTTACAATCAATTTTGATCTTATTCTTGCTCTAGTCTTCTAATCCCTCTCATCTCTGGGTTTCCGCGCAGTGTTACATCCAGTAACACCCAATCAGTTCAGCCAACATATAAGGTGAAGCTTACATATAATCCAACCGAAAAATGTATGGCTTTCGAAGTTTAAAATTATGAGATCAAAGAAAGAAATGAATTTTTTGCACTCCATAGCTCTATCGCTGCATAAGGGCAGTGTACTCTGATTAGCAACCAACCATTCAGGAGCAGATCTTGCTATTTCATTGCAATTACCTCAGCCACACCTTCCATACTGTAATTCCCATGCTCTGTCTTTAAAGTGGTTAATCCAAATCGAGTATAGGTACTTGTCTCACTTTCGGGCATGCCTGCGTATCGTCAGTGTTATATCGCCATTATTATGAATGAAGAATTTGAACTGGTGACCACAATTTATTTCCTTTTTTATGAATACATTTCAATCAACTGAAGTCGCTAGCTGTTACTATTAACTCTAATTCACTGGAAACAATGGAAATGTTTCGGGCTTAAAAATAGTGAATTTATATGTATTTCCATCTGCTGAATTCAAAAATCACCATCAAAATCATATATTGACTCTTGTTTTGAAGATAAAGTGACATTTCATTTTTTAGAGTGAAGATTTTAAATTTGGTGAAAATCTTTTTGGGAATTGGCACACCTGTCAAATAACAAAACACAATCAGAGAGAAATTTTGGAAATTGAGTGATGCAAAAGTTAAGGAAGGCATTTTTGTCGGACCACAAATAAGAGAACTTGTAAAGGATCCTGCATTTGACCAAATTTTGGAGGGGAAAGGAAAGGAAGCTTGGGAAACCTTCAAGGATGTTGTTCATGGATTTTTAGGCAACAAAAGAGATGACAACTACAAGCATTTGGTGACAGTGCTCCTGCAAAAATACCGTAACCTTGGATGCAACATGTCCCTTAAGATCCATCTTCTCCACTCCCCCCTCGACTTTTTCCCTCCTAGTTGTGGAGTTGTTAGTAATGAACATGGGGAGAAATTCCATCAGGACATTTCTGATATGGAACAAAGATATCAGGGCCGTTGAAATGAAGTAATACTTGCGGTCTATGTATAGGGATTCTGCGGAACTCCATCACAAGAGGCAAGCTAAAAGAACACGCAGTCAATAGGCCACCACATGATTCCCTTCAGACACGACTATCTGCGAAGTATTTTTCCAGCAATTTAGAACTCTTAGCATGTAATTACCAGTTTTAAAAAAATAAAATGCACTTTCATTGTTGTTAGCATGTATGTAATTAAAATGTATCCTTTTCTCTCAATCCTTTAATATGTAATACTTCCACCTTGTGTATATCATAGAAACTAGAGCTAATAGAAAATTTTCATTGTCATGTTAGTTTTTCTCAACCCAAAATTAGTAGGAATTGCCTCATGAGCATTAAAAAATTACTTTTTTGTTGCCCAGTGTTATGAAACATTTTAAATTCTTCAGTATAAGGCTAGTATTTCTCTTATTCTGACGTACTCTTATTCTCTTGCATATCAATAAGTAATGAATAAAATAAGTAGCTGAATAACCAAAGAATAAGCACGATACTCCAACCGAATAATTATTGGTAAGAGTCAATAACTTACAACACTATTCGATACCCTTTCCTATTCAGAATCTGACTTGATTTGTCTTCAACATTTTTATAACTCAATTCTGCATTAAGATCACCAACGTACTGCCTCACAGTTTGTGATACACGTGCAGCAAAGGAGCAGACTTTTTAATTTTATAAGTCTTTGCTGCTTTATTATTTATTTATCTTTTCCTTTAGTTATTATGGATCCTTTAGCCATCAGGATGTCATTTTTCTATTAACTCACTCATATATTCTCCCCGTTGAAGAAAACATTTCTGCCGTACGGCTAGGAATCAAACCCCGGTAGTTTTGTATATGGATTATTTATCATGAAAGTAATTTAAACATTTATTCACCTTGGACTCTACAGGGTTCGTTTCTTCTATGGAAAGCCATGTGGTAGCATAGATCTTCGAGCTAGGAACTATTGGGACTTCGCGCGTCTGTGTGACCTGTCAACCTACTGTGTGTAACCTCATGTGGTTCCTCCTGGGCGGTGATAATAATTAAATAATCATTACATATATAGTGCACAATAATAAGAACATTAAGCGATTTTACACACAGAATAATTTTAGCAGCATTAGTTTGTTACTCATTCTAGACTTCAGTCCTCACACTAATATTAATCTGTAACTATAAGGAAATATTTTGAATCTGCTGTCGCAGCGGAGAACTTAACCCGATATCCTTGAGTTTAGGTGTGTGTATGTGTGTGTGCTTTATTAATCATTTACTGAAAATGGGATTCACATGTCAGAATTTATGTAAGGTATGGAGTGCTACTGCTTAAGGAAAGATTTCTTTCTACTCCATTCGGAAATCGAACTCAGATCTTAGGCTTAGAAGCCGTATCATTTAAGATACTACCAGACAAATCTTACATATGCTATTTATCAAATAAAACTTCCAAACTTGTAACATTTGCAACATTTCTGAAAACTCAGTAATAAGCGAGGTACGTACTTAAATCTTTTGATTTTCATTCCTGTTAGTAACCCTTCTCTATGCTTTACGAAAAGAGCTATTATATTCGTACATATATCCCATTCACTAAGTTACTAATTAGAATTGAAGTTGTGAAATATAGCAAGCTTCATTGCCGTCGTTTCTGTATACTCTGCACAAACACAACCAAACAAAATATATAAACAACTAATCTGAAATTCACGTAGTACATTAGACCGTTAAAACCAGCTAATTGCCCAGTCTCCAAAGCTGGCAAAAACATTTCGTTAGTATGCACAGCTTACGTCTGTAAAAGCGAATAGTTGCGTAATATTATATTATAAAACCACCTACGAAGGTGGATCTTTACTTTTAAGTAAAAGAACCAACAAAACTGTTCTTGTGCCAAAAGCTGTATACAATACTTTATTTAATTTAATGACTGCTTGTGAAGAATTGGAGAAAAATAAATGCATAAATACAACGAATCACATAAATCTGTTATATAACTTCAGTCTCACTATATATGTATATAAAATGCTTCATAATATTCTGCTAAATACAACTTAAAGTGTTTTCTATTTTATTTGACAAAGATTTAAAAATTATGAAAAAGAGCCAAACAATTACATAGATTTCCACTTTAAATATATAATTTATATCAAACTGTGTTTCATCTCCATAATTCACGTTTTATATAGGTAGATATTATACTTTTCAAAAAAAAAGGCCCACAAGTAAATTTACAAGTAAAATATAAAAGCATATTCTCCTTCTTGACACCTCGCTGTCTTCGAACTACGGGAGATGTACTGCGCCTACTACTCCAAGGAGGAAGGGATGAAGTGGAGAAACCACAGGAACTATAAGGCCACAGAGATGGGTGGAAGTCCATAACAATTGCTGAGTCGAAGGTCCGTCGTTCTAATGGTGCTACTCAAACAGAGCGCTGAACGACCTGTTCAACCGTATGGCCCTCTATTGTCCAAAGATAATACTGCTTCCTTGGATCAAACATAAACGCGAACCATCTACCATCGCCTCAGACGCGAACTTCAAAGCAATCTCAAACATTAGAAGGAAACAGAGTGAAAAAGGAAATTAGGTTAAGACACTAATGGTAGAGTAGAAACAGCCTCAGAATTTGCCTACTGACCACATGAAACCACTAAAACTCAGGTTCAAAGTGGAGGGTCGAACTTGGAAACTGATGAATGGGAACCTCACACGTTACCACGGAGGAAGCTTTGCCAATAATCTTGCTTATGTGCTTCCAAATTGGTTTATAACGTTTAAAAGGTCGCTACGTTTCATCTGTTCTTGATACAGAAGCTTGTAATGAAGTAATTGTAACTTAAACGCTGAAATTTTGAGTGTTTTAAGTTTGAACAAAGGAATTGAAGAATATTCATTATGGAGAACACAGGTTTAAATCCACGGTTTAGGTTTTAGACGACAAAATTCTGTAAGCCTACCATTGTTTTAATTTGTGATATTAAGTAGATACCTGAAAATATTAATTATAAACGCCGAAAGCTTAAAATGTATGAATGACTTTAAAATAAACCTAAGAAGAACTGTTGGACAGTGTAGCTATAATGTAGATTGCAATTACTGGAAGCCAGTTGTTTAGTTAGCTTCGTAGTTGAGTTAGTTACTTGAGCTTTTGATTTTATTAAACTTTTCTCTAAATAAGTGAAGATTTGGTAAATAAATTAGGTTGGTAATTGTGTACTGTCTTACTAAACCAAGTGCCAGTTGAAAACGATATGTAAGAAAAGCTGACCTAGGTCTCACCAATTTTTAGAAACATTAACTTAACTTGAACTGCACAGTCGTAACTGGAAATGCTGCTCATTGATAGTGTCAGTAGTAAATCATTCTGCGACTTTTTTGTCAAAACCTGAAACTTTTTTTTCAAATGGTGCCATTTGGGAAAATCGCGCTTCTCTAATTTGCATTGAATTCAATAGACTTAAAATTTAGTTTAACCCTTAAGTCTGCCAAAATCAATATAATACATATGAAAAACAATTAAAGAGACAAATAATAACTATAGTCAAAATGTGAAATATTACAATAGTCAAGTGTTGTAAAATGAAACTATCATTTTTCTTTTTAGCTAGTTTGATAGCCTATAGATTTTTCGAATGTGTCCAATGGCCATCGAGCACAAGCAAGGTTTTCTCTTCAACAGAAGGTCTGGCAAATTTTATAAAATAACGTAGGTACTTTATAAATAGAGTTAATGTAGACTATGTCAGTTATTTCAACCAAACTGCCTGCAGGAGCTCCGGTTTTAAGATCTATGCAGCTCATCCTTGTGAAAATTAACACTGGAGGTACAAATTACCGCAAAAGCAAACTGCTGTAGTATTTATTTCTCTTTCTCCTCTAGCTAGTTGACAAATAATTCTAGTGTTTCCTTTTCCCCCAGCTATATTGAAAGATTTCTTTCACACTGTTGAAATTTCTATTTCGGCACTGCCATAAATCCCCAGAGCATTTAGTTGATTGTCGTCGGAAGTATTTTGTAGAATAATAAAGAAGTTCATAACGTTGTAATTTCATAATCCTTTAGCTCTAACAACAGAATTATTTCCTGGTTGCCTAAAGCTCAAATGAGGATGCCGCTTCATAAAGGAATAGTTCCACTTCGTACCTTCCAACTTTCATGATTGAATGGATTTGTTCGATACAGATTTGCATCTACTGTGCCTCCGTCGCAGTTGGCAGGCTTGGTAAGCCTGAATAATTTTTCTGCCTGCCCACCTCTAAAAGGTTTAACCGCAGGTAGGGTAATTCTCGGAAACTGTAGGGTGACTTGTTTGGATTTAGGTTGAGATTTCGAAAAAGGGTGCAATTTTGCTCCGTTTAGCTAATTTGTTGAACGCAATACCCGACACAAATAGTTTTGAGTTCTGCTAAAGTTCTGCTTAAGCTAGATTTTGCACTTCTGTTCCAGTTAGACCCATTAGCGCAGGCACAAAACTAAGACTAACCTCTTCTAATTCTGTTTTAGCTTCTGCGGGCAGAGAAATTTCTCTCCCATTCACTGAAGAATGAAAGTGGCATTTAAAACCTTTCGCTATTTTGAACGATATGCCTAAGAAGTGTTTTCTTAGGGATTTCATATGTTGTAGCTATTTATGTAATATGAATTTAGTCTCACTGAAATTATTTATTGCCAGTTGCATATTTTCCGTCATCCACTTGTCATATTCTCTATTCCCCGTCATCACAAATTGCAACCATATGAATTATAATAATAGCCTTTGGCGCGAGAGCCCATAGATGGGCAAGTCCTACCAACCCGACTGCTGGCCTCACGTCCACATACGCACGATAGAGGGGAGCGATTATCCAACCGATACCAGAAGGAAATATGGTCAGCATCTCGACACCCCCAGCCGGAAAGTTGGCTTTCTTCACCCGAGTCACTTACCTACAGTAAGTTCAATTTCCTCACGATGCTGAGTAGGCGCCGGTCATATACCCGGGACTTAAAATCCGCAACCCCCAGGGGTGGGATCGATCCCGCGTGGTATCCGTGGCAGGGAAACAAAGCATGGTGTCTTAGCCCACTAAGCCATGGCGCGGAATGTGAATTATGGTAGTTGATACTATTCGACATAACATGGCACAGTGGTAGTGCGATTTGAGTAAAGCGAAATAATGCGATTTTGGTAACGTAGCCATTTCATGGTTCTGCCTCGGCTACTCCTAACCACGTGTTCTTTTAACAAACAATTTATTATAAAACTGTAGCTAAAGCAAACATCTGTTAGTAGAAATATAATATGAATATGATAAACATCTTACCAATAGTCAGGAAGCTTAGACAGTTATTGCAAAATCTGCAAAAATATGAACAAACCTTCAGATGTGTAGAGAAACCAAACGAACATAACCAATCTCGCTAAACTACTGTACAAGTGGATGCAGCTGTAGTACTTACAAAAGATAATGCTAGCTGACAGTTGCAGACAGACGCACTGTTTCAAATGAAAATAGTGCGATTTAGGCGTGGTGTGATTTACGCAAAGTTACCCTACGTATATATGCCTATAAAATATTCATATAAAATAGTGGAAAGAATAGAAACAAAGATAAATATGAAAACCTTGTTCATTTTTCTCTTTTGATTCATAATAATGTCGCCGAAGCATTATTGTGCTGCTGCCGGCCCGTGCGTAACCAAGCGCAAAGCGCTTGCCGAGAGAAAGAGAAACAAACAGACACAAATGGTGAGAATAAGAGCCACAGTGATGTCTGAATAATTCTTTCCGTCTCTTGCCGTCGTGCAAGGCCGTGAAACTTCGGCAGCTTTCGAGAAATGATGGTTCGGGTATAAATAAGTGACAGCTTGCTCGTCGATCAGTTGCGATTTGAGCTGTCAATTGTGTGTGCAGCTATTTGAAGTATGCCGCAAGTGAATTCTTTCGTATGTTTACTTGTGGTGAAGCAACGGGAGACTGCATTTGTGTATAATACGTCATTTTAGAGCCTGTAAGGGGTGTAAAAAACGTCTTTCTACTGAAATTAAGAGCATTTTAAATTTCTTCAAACAAGGCTTTTAATTCTACGAACCCACAAAGTCACAATAATAATTCTTCATGAAGTACTTTACTTATTTTATCATTGTCGATTAGTTTGATCACTGTGCGTGTGTCTGCCTGATTTGATCTTATATTCTTTGACATGTACGTAACACGATAATAAAGTTCAAAATAGTAATATGAAGTAAAACATTGGGTCCACAACTCAGTCAGTAGAGAACCTACAAGAGGGCTCCGATTCGATTCCCAACAGGGAAGTGGAATTTTGTTTTTCTAAATAAGATTTTAACTTATCCTCTCTCCATCCGGAAATATCAATGAGAGTGTAAATGTGTATTAATCGTCTGTGCTAAATCCAGTAAAAATCATTGTTTAAAAATCAAACACCATTGTATTTTGGGAAAGTGTTCGGTGAGGTAAAACGCTGCTAACATTACCCGTGTATAAATTAAACATAAAAAGGATGTATTTATTATATTGTAAAGTACGAATGTTGAAAGTGATTTACGGATCATTGGAAATTCTGTAAAATCTCAGCTAACATAAATGATTATATTATTTGAAGCCTTTTTTATCTTAAAAATGGAATCTAATGGTTCTAATGACACTGCAATGCAAGTTTTAGACTAGTTAATGACTGATTCTTTTTATCATCATATCAAACTCGAAGTTACCGACCAAGGGCTACCACTATAATCAGTGTTTAGAGTTACCGTATGTAGAATGCTTATTGCTGGATAACACTTAATTCGTAATTTACGTAGGAACTGACAGATATCTTTTCTCTCCGGTTTTGGACTGCCTTCGCCGAAGACCCAACCAGATGTTTCTTAATGGCCCGCCAGCCGCGTTCTGTCTGTTCTTACTGGGGCACAACAGCTGTGTGTGTGACTTTCACCTCTCGAGGTCCTGTCTTTATTCCTGCCAAAATTCCTTTGGTGACTGTTTTGTCCATTGTGATTATTAGTATCAGTCATGCCATTATTAAGGGTCCGAATAATGCCTTTTCAAACGTACTCAAGTGCTATCCGCTGAGAATTCCTGCTAAGAAACTTCTTTCTTACGTTTCTTTTGTTAAAACTACTCAACCCAATGCACCTGCACGTGTTGTAACAAAGATACAATATTCCTTTGAAATCCATTAGGATTCTTTACTCATTGCATCCCTTAATTTCGGTATCAAAAAATTATACCTCTATTTTGGTTTCAATTAAATGTGATAAATAAAGGTATATTAAATACCTTCCTATCAGGTCGAAACAGATTACAGAAGAATGTATTTGGCGAATTATGATACAAAATTACAGCAAACAGTTTCTGCAGGGATTGAATTCCTTATTTTGCCATATTAATACATCAAACACACTGGACTAAACCATACCAACGGCGAGTTTGGTGTTTGTTATATAAACCGTTAGCTGTAGTTTGTAATGTGGTTTACCACAAACAATCGCAAGGAAAAGTTAAAGGAATGTTCTCTGTGTGTTTTAGTGACATAATATTCGCTGCAGAAATGATGTTTCCGGTTGACAGAGCAGGGAGCTGCGTTGTACCTCAAGAGCTCTCCATTGAGCGAGGTCGGCCCTATTCCCTGTGACTCGCGACAAATTAGTTTGTTGTTAGGATAATATGCTTGTCAGATTTTGTCTCCCTGACAACGCGTAACAGGATAATACCTACAGGAGAAACCTACAGGGTGCCCTATCAAAAATATAATGGAAGCGGAGTTTGCGTTGTGGAAATAGGGCAACCAACTTTACCCTGATTGTTGAAATCTACTAAGTTCTCATTCTGAGGCGGCTCTTACTAAAATACTAGGGAATATTGATCTTCAAGAAAGTCTGATCTTATCTCTTATTAACGAAATATCCAACTTCACCCATGTTTCGAAGATTTATCCCTACAATTTTTAGACTTAGGTTGCACTTGCCCAAAAGCCTTGCGTTTCTTTGAAGACATTTAAAAGTTATTACCAGACATCGGATCCCGTACACATTAGCAATCAATGTACGCGCACAGGTACTACACAAGGCCAGGCGCGACATCAACAAACGTCTGTGTCAACAAGTATATTGAAGTGTTGTGTGTGTATAGTCAGGTACGGATACAAAGTGTAAGCTACGTTACAATATGCCATCCTCCTCACTGCTTTCGATGCAGGAATTACAGTGAACAACCATGTTCATTCGTAAATTGTCAAATGTGAACTTTCTTCGTAAATGGTTCATATGAGTAATACAAATCATTTCCATATGTTCGTCCAAGACTTAGTTTATCTCTTATATTATGCAGCATTGAAAATCCAGTATTTTTGTGTTGAATACTGGACAACTCATTTTTGTTCCTTTGGTAGATGGTGCATTCTCTATATTGTTAATTTTTCCAGACATCTCCTCGACTGCTTTTAGACTGCTTGAAAGTACATTCTTCAAGTAGTTTAATAGTTGTTGATAATACCCAAAACTTTTGATTTATAAAACGGATTTGTCCAATAATTGCTGTCAAAGTAATACTATTAACACAATATGTCCAACGCCTTGCACTTCCTGAAAGGCAGATCTACCTGCGTGACTAGCAGTACTTGTAATGAAACAAAAGCTACGCGTTGCGAACCGGACTATCCCTGCGTGTTGTCCTCTGGACTAACGTCAACAGTTATATAATGTCAGACTCGTGCCCGCCTCGGTAGCGTAGATGGTAGCATGTCTGCCTCACGTTCAAGAGGTCCCGAGTTCGAATCTCGGTCAGGGTGAGTTACCTGGATAAGGTTTCTTCCGGGGTTTTTCCCTTATCCTTCAAGACGAATGTCGGGTAACTCTAAGCTCCATGGACCCTGGACTCATTTGAGCACCATTTCACCCAATTCATTCACCGTCCGATATAACTTAACGTTGGGGCGGACGTAAATTACAACCAAAAAAAAATGCCAGAATCGTAAACTTCATATCTCTTTAAAGGTGTACGGACTCCGACGTCTGGCTATTACATACTTCAGACACTTAAACATAAAGTTAATTAAAACTCCTATGGCACTATTAAGAATAAACGCTAAACAAAATAAATAAAGAACGTCGAAAACAACCATTGTGCAAAAACACTGCTGAGCAAATACCATAAAAGTGCATGTGAAATTTGAGTTTCAGCACTTGAATTAAAAAGCAAAGTGTCCCTTATGTCACATATGCAGAACTTTAAAGAAGCGTTCAGCTTATGATTTTAAAGTGATGTAAGATATACCTGGTATGTGTAGTCAATTATACAAGATTATAAAGTTTCCCTCTAAATGGACAGGACTTTAGAGGCCACTTCCAAAAAATTCAAGATACGCATTTCGTTTATAACAAAAATATAAAGTGAATCCCTCAGAGCTATTTTTTACAAAATAGTTTTCAACAATCTTCCCAAGTAAGGAGTACATTTTAAAGGGAAGGTACTGAACCTAAAAAGCAAGTATGGTATATAATCCATTTTTTGTTTTTAATTTGACATACACGAACAGCACACAGACACATACATACAGAACCTTTTCTAAAATAAAATACTCTTTTTACGAGGGCTGTTCAATAAAGAATTATCATAATTTTTACGGTCATAATTTTTCTCAATAAAATTGAATCTTATTATATTATGTAGCTTAATGTAAAATAAACACGCCGTAGTAGTTTCATTGTTGGTACTCCTGGTTCCCGTTTGTGAGAATCAGGCAAGTTCAGACATATTCAGTATCGCCTACCGCTGCAATAGAGGTAACATGCAGTTAAAGTTGATGTTAGAGAAAGATTCGGAGTTTCTTTCAAACGTAATCACTGCTGATGAAATTTGGCTAGATCATTTTGATCCTGAGAGCAAACAGCAAAGCTCAATGTGGAAATCTCCTTCATCGCCAACCCCCAAAACAGCAAAAGTGGTTTGCTTCAGCTGGGAAAGTTATGGTCATCTCATTCTTTGATATTCCTGGAATGGTTTATCAGTATGCTGTACCGGCACACACATCAGTAACGGGACAATATTACAGGGATATCCTGAAAACATTGCAAGTCCATATCAGGTGCAAAAGAGCACATTTCAATGAAGCAGGCTGGATGCTGCACCACGATAATGCGTGGTTGCATATTGCCAATGTTGTAGCTGAGTATCTTGCAAAATTCGACGTGAAGTGCATCCCTCACCCTCCTCCCTATACTCCGGATTTAGCCCCATGTGACTTTTTTCTATTCGCTAACTTGAAGAAACGCCTTCTTAGAGGCATTATCCGTCAGCAGAAGTAGTAGTGAAAGCTGCGGAGGCGATTTTGAAGGATCTCTAAAAATTGTTTCCAGCATGTCTTTGAAAAGTGGAAGAAACGCTTGGAAAAGTGCATCTCATTCAGGGGAGACTATTTTGAGAAGGACCGTAAAAATTATGAGGATCAGTAAAGGTACGTTGTGAAACAAAAATGTGATAATTCTTTATTAAACAGCTCTCGTATTACTTATTTAAGGGATTGCAAGTTCAATACCTCTGTGTTGAATTTTTGAGTGGAAAGCAATACCTTTTCTACCTATTATGTACGTTCGTAGTAGAGAATCTAAAATAGTAATGAACGCAAACGAGAACACGAAATGTCCATTTGGTAACCATTTTATCCCAGCCTCCTGCGATTGATCGCAAGTACCTAATAGCATATTATTTTAGTATAATCCCGATAATCAATGTTATGTAATATGCCTTATTTCTTGTCCTTTAGATATCCAAGTGGCCAGTAAAATAAAAGAAGTATAAATACGGATGATTCAGGAATATATAAATGTATCCGTAAGCTAACGCACCTCTTCCTTGTGCAAAATATGATATGCATGTTGAAAGCTGAACATTAGCTCATCTTTAAGGTGCACTGGTTAATAGTATTATTATATTACAATAGTATTACAATAAAAGAAATTATTAAAATAATTAGTGACATTAAACCTAAAATTTGAATTAATAATAAATGAACTATTACAGCAGCTGCAACAATAAAATGTAATACTAAATGAAAAGTGAAAAATTGATTTAAGGTTGCATTATCTACTGCAAAACCTCCTCAAACTTATTTAATAAACAATATGTATAGGCCGCGCCATGATTGTGTAATTAAAGCGCTTGGCTCTCACCTAGGCGACCCGGGTTCGATTCCAGGCGACCATAAAGTGGGATTTGTGGTGGACAACATGGCGCTGGGGTGGGTTTCTTCCTGGTCCTCCGGTTTCCCCCACCATCATTCTACTAATTGCTCCATCAATCATTCCACTCAGGTGTTGGGTCGAACCCTCAACCCTGATTTCATCTCAGGTCAGATGCTTCGGCTCCCTCGCTCTGAGGGAACCCAAGTGCCTTCTAACGTCGTCATTGACGAGAAAGGGAGAAAAAGTAACCAATATGTTGCGTAGGTGTTAAATATAAGTTCTTAATCCATAATTGATCAATTTAACTTGGATATTTTTGTATATACTTGAAACACATAATCTCTAATAATATTGATTTATGTCATTTCAAGCGTATTCGTGTAATTCTTTATGTAAGTACACTAGCTCGCTTACCCGACAATACACAGGTAGTGTGTTAAATTCGATGATAAAATTTCATTTGCGTCCCCCATTGAAATGAAATGTGTAGTGTTTAACGCCCGGTTTTATTACATACGGCACCTTAGGCGGTGATACTTATGATACATGAGATGAAGATGGCACACCAGTGGAATGAGATGACGGGGGAAACCGCAGATACCGAAAAATACCCGCCCCGGCGCTGTGTTAACCACCACAAATATCACTTTGCGGTCGCATGGGGCTGCACCCGGGCCTGGGCCGCCTTGGTGAGAGTCGAGCAGTCTAACCACTCAGCCACGGTGCGACCACACTCCTCCCCATTGTTCTTTATTAAATAATCGTGCGGCGATCAGTTAGATATTTTGTCGTGAATACTCCCTTTTGCTCTTTTGATTGCACTTTCACCCAGACCCAGACCTAGCAGCGTTAATCATGTCTCATCCTCCGCCACTGTTTCCCCACTCATGACGTCCATTGCTACGGTAGGCTTTGGCCTTACATGGAATTTTGTACAGCAGAGTTTAGTTTCTGTATCCCATTTCAGGCAGGAACTGTACAGCAAGAAGTATCAAAACGTTTTACTCATTTGTGACACTATCCTAAATGCATACACTCATACATAAAAATTTCCTCCTTATAATATAGAGTAGTTAAATTATAATCGAACACACCTTCTACCTCTCTCTACTGCACGAGACGGCAGGCAGTCGCCGGCGAATTAGAATCTTTACCTTATAATAGGTGCTGTAAACGTTGACCTTTTGCTCTCAAATAGGTAGCATATCTTGTGTAAATATTCTTGTTCACTCCCCAAAGCTCAGCAGCAGGTGCTCTGGCGATTTCTTACACAATGTCTACCCTTAGTTCCTGTATTGTATGTAGACTGGAACGATACACGCAAGTTTAAACTGAAGCCCTATCTATACACACAAGTGCAAGCGTTGAAGTCAAATGATCCCGCTAACCATGTGAATTACTGTACTGGTATGTCCAATCCATAGTTAGGAATTTCACTAACCTATAATTTTTGTTTCTCACTGATGAATCTTGGTTTCATTTAACTGAATATTTAATACTCACACGAGATATGCTGCTTCTATTCCAGCATCTATTATACGGTAGTCATTCAAGTCTGCCTCTGTCAGCGGAAGTTTCCCGGGACCTCTCGTCCGTCTCGCGCAGTAGAGATAGACCGTAGGTGGGTTCGATTATAGCTTAACTACCCGGTATTAACATAGATAATAAACATTACTTTTCCTTTTTTGCTGCGGCTATCAGGATAGAAGAATGCTTGAAGTCTGCATGTGAGTACTGCAAATCGTTTAGCATATTTTTGATATGAAAAATCAGTAGCAGAAACAAGGTCTCAGGTTCTAGAGGCAGCAACAGTAGTATGTCAATGCAGGATCTATCACAATTACGATTGAGAAATATTAAGAGGTGAAAACTTAAAAAACTAAAATCTTTCTTCTCTAGGAAACATGATGTTGTGATGTAAAGAAGACGTGAATATTAATGTAAGAATACTGAAGGAGCGTGGTCTAAGTACAGAGAACGAAATGGTATAAATATATTAAACTAAAGCAAGGTAGTAATTTGAATCGAAACAGAATTCCGGAGTTTTAATTATAAGAATCTTCCGGGAGAAAATATAAAATATGTCAAGAAAGGCGAGATAAACTTTTCTTAAAGACTATGCTGAGAGGTATTATTTGCGATAGACAAAATTTAAGTACAGCAGGAAAGCAGGACTAGATAAATTTTGGACGCAGGAAAATAATGTAAAAGTCTTATGAACTTTACACGCACGAGCGCTACTCTTTTATAAACTATTCTTACAAATATCTGCTTCATGTTAACAGAGATAAACATTAACTGTTGATAATTGTTTTAGGTACAAGGAAATAGCAGCAGGCTTTCAGCGTAGTCAAATATTTTATGTGATGCATCCGTCCTCTTTGTATGTTCAAGAGATTGAAAAGAAAATACGAATTAGGTATTCGAAAATTCAAATCAATAACAAGGAATATTTACGAAATGGTTCACTGTCAAAATAATTTATTTGGCATAAACTGTGTTTTAACCAGTTCTACACTTTTCGTGTAATAAGACTTCACCTATCTCCTACGAGTCACCAAAACTCATCCAGAATGAAGAGAACTTTTGGAGACATTCCTAGAAAATTCAATAATTGAAGCATATTGTTGCAATATGTAACATTTATTTCCTGTGCCTTGAGTTTGGGAAAAGCTGTTTTTTGATGATTAAGCTTAAATTCTGCTGACTGACAAAACATGTACTTTGGACTGGTGAATCACACATCCTGCTGGTCAAGGGAAATAATGTAGCGGTGGCCTGTAACAGGCCTCAACATGTTCTCCATGTTGTAAACAATGAAGCACACATCCTGCTGATCAAGGGAAGTAATGCTTAGGCGGCCAGTAACAGGTCTAAACATGTTCTCAATGATGTAAACAATTACTGCAAAATATGGTCCAATAGTTGGGAGGAAATTAACAACGTGGGAATTGCTGAGTTGGGTTTTGGGTAGGACCCCTATTTAAACTTGGTTTAGTTAGCACCCGCGGGACTAGACAGAGAGATTTGAGAGGTGATTTGCTGATGGTCTCTATAAACATTAACAAGAGTTTATTTTAAAGTGCTATAGCGTATAAGATCGCCAGCAGGGTGCACCGAACCGTACATCTCTTGCCAGTTCACAAGGCTCAGCCATACAAACAACGCATCTCTAAAGGTATAGTTGCGTTATGTTATTATGTATTTGAATGTTACTAAAGCGCCCCTGATCTCATCCAGATCCAGGGAGTGCCCTGTAGAAAACGCCATGCATTTTTGGAATAGGGTTACTCAGTTAATTTTGAATAAGATGTTTCTTCTGCTCTACCTTATCCATAGCTACGCTCCCAGTTACATGAGGTTAAAGGGTAAAACCCCTTACATTTTAAACCCCTACAAAACCTGGTAGTTTTGTCATGTAACATATGGTCTCGGCACCGAGTTTCGAATCCCGTACCTTTGTATATCTCGTAATTCCTATCAACCCCCATAACCCTCATGTAACAATATGCCAATTTAATCAAAATCGTTACAGCCGTTTTTATAAAATCACAATTTTTATACAACTTTCCATGTAAAGGGTAGTTCTTCAATGGGGGATTTTCTTGAACATCTCCTTGTCACACCTGCAAAAATGCTGAATTGAAATGCCAAATTTGGTTTCACCGTCTTTTATCTGTTCAAGGACACACACGCATATACATACATAGAGAGAGAGGGAGAGAGAGAGAGAGGGGGGGAGAGAGATGCTCACGGACGCATGGATATTTTTGTAATTCTTTTTTATGTTCAGAGAGTTCTAAAACATGTATTTTTTTTAAATTTAGAAGTAGAATTTTTAGTGAAATACTTTCATTACTTAAAGACGTGTAACGACAAGTAGCCTAATGAATTGAAGCACGCGGATCCAAATTTTACATTACTTTCTGTTCAAAGAATAATGGAAAGTGCAAGCAATTTCACTTTCACATTTCAATTGAGTTTATTTGGGACCGATCCACCTGTACCGATCGATAATAGATCCCCTGATCGTCTAATATCCTCCAGTTCTAATTGGCTCGTTAAGTTACTAGTGGCGCTCACCGGCAAACTCGTAGCGTACAGATTCGTATGAGATGCCAGCGACCTTGCAAGATAATCGAGGCTTTAGTTATTGGTTTATAGAACGATTGTTGCCAATGTAGTGAAATGCCAAACCTTACTTTTAGTGTTAATTATTTGCGTGTAACAGAAGTATGATGAATTGTGTTAAAAGTACACTAAAAGAATAGCATAACAATTTACGGGTAAAAGTGACTGTGTTTGTATGATCGAAACCATTTAAATCGGTCCTTTAGTGAAACATATCATGTAATTTTAACGGGATGGTCAATATCTTAAACCTTTTAAAAACTAATTAAAACGATCACACATTTAATTTTGTCATTCTTGCCACAAGTGCATTAGCAGAACGATCTTTTTCAGCGCTCCGCAGAATACAAACTCAAACTAAAAATAGACTTTCATCTCTATCCTTGTTATCAGTGGAAAAGGGGTTGCTTAGTAAACTTAAGAAACAACAGCAGGCAACATTTGAAAACTCTGTCATTGTTGTTTTCTTGGAGAAGAGTCGGCGCAATTAACTGAAATACAAATAGTCACTGTAAATTGGAGAAATTGTAAATTCATTTTAAATAAGGCATGTTGCTATAATATTTATTTATATATCTGTGTTTGTTTTATGTGATGCAACAACCTATTGAACTCCACCCTGGGGCTTAGGTAAAGTTATGGAATGGGAGGAGGATTTAAGTAATAAGGACCATGTGGTCGGAGGTAATCTTCAGGACCAATTGTGAGAAACGTTTGCCCTCCACTTCCTTCGTCAAAAGTGCAGAACGTCGGGCTAAATATCTTTAATTCTAAAAAGAAGAAAGACTACAGCTCTCCTCTTTCAGGCATCACAGATTAAAAATCATCCTATTTAACATTACAATAACTATACGACTTCAGTCCAGTCTTTTTGAAAACTCAAATGAATCCGTATACCTATAAGGTACTGCCTCCGAGAATTACTCCCCTGATTTTTAACGGAAGCATAACCCAGGCAGGAGGACGATCAAGAAAGCCATTCTCCAAAGTACTTATTCTCAAAGCTTAAGTTCAAAACACAGAATTACTCAACGTCCGCATTCCATGAAAGCCGAGCCACCACGACTTCCCACTCGCCTCTCCGGAAGTATCCGGGAGCCTCTCCGGAAGTATCCGGGAGGAAAGGCAGGGCAACAACCACGCGCCCTCGCAGGAAAAACGGGAAACGCAAAACAAATGAAACGTGAGCCTCGGCAGAAAACGTGTAATCAGCATACTATAAAATATTAATGTAGAAAGCCTTCGCGATTGCCACTCCCCAAATTAAGTCTGAAGCATCTGGCAACATTTATGAATCTCCCACGTCACGCCCCTGGTAACGACTTCTCATTTGAGAAAAGAATAAGTATTTGGAAAGTCAAATAAATAAATAGCAAGAATATCTCTGAAATGGTCCACTCCATTAAATGTATTTGTCATAAATTGCGTGTTCTAAGGAGCCCTACACTTCAATGTAAGTAATAATTTGTTTATCTAATACAGTTTGCCGGTCCTCAAAGTCATTCAGAATGAAGAGGACGCCTGAGGGTATCCTCAGAAAAATCAAGATATATATGCTATTTGTCAAGTAAAATCTCAAACTTTTGGCATTTTAGTAAAATTCGTCAAAGCCATTTATGAGGCAGACAGCATTTCAAAAAAGTCCCATGGAAGGTTGCCTGATATCGGGGAAATGTCTTGCAATTCTTCGTATCATACTCTTAGAGGGTGCTAAACCTAAAAACGAAGTTTAGTATTTAATTGAATTATTCTGCCCCTGTTCTTCCTACACCATATATTTCTTTGTACACTTCTGTCTCTTTCTTCAACGACAGAAATCCCATTTTCTGCTTAAAGAACTCCACCCATTTGGTCCTGTGTCTACCCACGCATCATCTTACTATTCTGGGGTCCCACATGGTTGTTTTACAAGTTCATCTCTTGTTACACATCCTTGCAGCGTGGCCTTTCCATTTCCAATTACTGAAATCCTCTGCCGTGATAATTGCGTCTAACATACACGTTCTGCTTCTGATCATCTTGCCAGCAATCAAATGCACAGCCCTTGGGTTGGATTTGCGGTTGAAACGTCGCTATATTTCTCCTAGAGCATGAAAACATGAATGGCAGTGTAAATGTATAGGTAAAATTAATGTTTATGAATATAGCCCATAGCCTGGCAAATTCAATGACTATTATATTAATAAACGAGTGAAATCATTGTTGACGAGCAATTGAACCGAATTTAGAGTGGCCAACACGACCTTAAATGTCACAGGCTGCATATAATTGGAAAAAATCAAACATGTATTATTCACATGGTTTTCCCTCCTTTCTCTTCTACACACTATTTTTACCCAAACTTATACTTCTATGTATTTTTTGTCAATCGATACAACTTTTCATTACATGGATATACATGTGCAGTAGGCCAAAGAGACAGCTGATTTTTATAAAACTGATCTCAGTATAATTGTTTTGAAATTCCACCACAAACGAATACCAATTAAATGGGGAAAAATCACATTCTATTCATCTACAAACTACTCTTACAAAAGTGTTTCCTTCGATCTCTTTCACACTACCCTCATTGCGTATTTACACGTTTTGTTGTAAATATGAGAAGAATTCAGTTGACTAAAACAAAATCAGAATTTCTGTAAGGTAGATCACTATATGCTGTCTTTAAAATGCCATGTTCATTGCATCATTACAAGATCAAATAAGAAGTATTACATTCCAAGAACTTTCTCCAAACACTATCGTTTATTTTCACAAGCCTACTACAAATTATTTCCATATTTAAATCTAATTCAGAAATATTTTCATCACCATTTCTTTAAAAATAAAACTCCACGCCATGGCTGAGTGGCTAGATAGCTCGACTCACAACAAATTGGCCTGGTTTCCATCCCGGACGACTGCAAAGTGAGATTTCTGTTTTCCCCCGCCATCTCATTCCACCGGTGGCCTATCTTAATCTTATGTACTATCAGTGTCAACGCCTGCGGTGCCATATGTACGAGTAGTAAAAGCGGGACGTAAACCCTTCACATTTCATTTCTAAAGATAGGAAACTGAATCGATAGTCAGATGTTACTAATTACCGGCCTTCAAATTCCATAGATACTAATTAAACGCCCTCGCGAGTGTTAGTGACAAATTCAAAGCAATAATAATCGATATTTTGAATACTGCTGATTCCACAGAAGAAATTAATTGGAGCACTTTGCTTGTTTCAAACCTTTGCGTAGTGACCCCTTTATCTGTATCTTATAGTTTGCCCGTTATCCAAAGTTATATAAAATTCCTTTCAAAGAAGAGGACTTCAAGGGTTTTGCCGAAAAATTCAAGATATGATTTTTATTTGAATAAATATCTGAAATATGTGAAGGGTAATTTGAGGTAGACTATGTCGTTTCTCATCTTTAGAAGGCCGGGAATCACGGTTGATATTATCGGCATACCTATACACACATGTACCTTTTACAAAAAGTCAGTTTTTCTTTTTATTTATTTAGAAGTCAGGATTGGAATCTTTTGGGAAAAGTTCAATACTTTTTCTCCCTAAAAAGTACCTTAGAGAGAAAGTGACAGTTATTTCAAAATGTTAATGAAAAACAAAGTCTATCTTAGAAATGGTTAACCTTACAAACCTTTTAATTTGATATTTAGCTATATCTAATTTTGGTGTAACAAGATGTCTTATAGTTTACCCGTTCAGTGTCTGTTATCAAAATTTCCAAAATATATATTTTATATGCCATGCAACTATCTCACATCTATAGTATTTCACTCAAAATTCTTGCGACCAATTATGAGAAAATAAAAAATAACTATCTTTTTCATGTAAAGGCTATCTTCGGATAGCCAGAACACATGTCATGTAAATATATGTTGATGTTTTTGTAAATATATAATATATTGATTTAGAGAACTCTAAATGTGTATGTTAAGCGAAATGTCAATATAGAATAATTTTAGTGAAATAGAATGCATATGTTTTCATTTTTACGAAAGCAGTAAAGAACGTAATTATTCTGCGGGGACTTTTTTTTTTTTTTTTTTTTTTTTTGTAATTTACGTGCTCCAACGTTAAGTCATATCGGACGATGAATGGAATAGGCGAATGATGCTCCAATGAATGCAGAATCCATAGTCTGTCGTCAGAAGAACGCCTAGGATCTTAACAATGAGTAGGTTTGTGACTTTTTTTTAAAGTTTACGTCCTCCAACATTTAGTCATTTCGGACGATGAATGAAATGGGTGAAATGATGCTCAATGCGTCCGGGGTCCATGGAGCTTAGAGTTACCCGACATTCGTCTTTCAGGATAAGGGAAAACCCCGGAATAAACCTTATCCAGGTACCTCACCCTGACCGAGATTCGAACTCGGGACCTCTTGAACGTGAGGCAGACACGCTACCATCTACGTTACCGATGCGGGTGTAAAGTAATTAGAGTAACATATAGCCTCATTTATAAGTGACAAATAACGCATAATAAGTATATTAGGATCGGTTTGGTCATTCTTGTGTGTTAAGATTTAAAGGTTTGTACTGACATTTCATGAACATTTTGGTTTTGTTTAAAGCGCTCCAAGCTATCGCACCTTAACTCTTTATCAAGTTTTCAATACTGACGAGTGTTTTGCGATGCCTCAAGATATTTTCGCATTTATCTGAAAAGGGCAAAGGTTATTGCTGGAGTCGCTTTATTATTCTAGACTTAGAGTTTGTGAGTTTCCTGCTGCTTATCGTTGTGACATGTTTTCTTGCCCCTCACAACGTTCTTCTTTGCTTCCTTCGTTAAAATGCCGCAGGATGTTTCAAAATCAGAGAACTGTGCAGCACAACTTTCACAAAGCGTCATAAATATTCTACAACTTCTGGCCTGTATACAAAGTTTAGAAACACAGCTTCTAAATGCTTCTGAAGAATTATGCTCCGCTTAATGGTTATTAACAATAATAATATTAACAATATTAACAATAATTTTTTATTTCGGAATTGTTCCACACTACAATGCTTTTCCTTCACACACAAGAAAATTTTAGTCTTCATGTTTGCCGGTCCCCATAATCCCTGCCTGACAGTTCCCTCTGTATCATGCTCCTTTTAACGGCATTCATCCACTTCTCTCTAAATCGCCCCTTCCTCCTTGTCCCTTCCATTTCCCATTCCAATTCCTCCTTTGGTATTCTTTCATTTGGCATTCTTATGAAAAGTCCCTATCTTCTTTGTCTTCTCTCTTCAGTTATTTCCAAAACATGCTCTTCCACTTTCATCATGTCCCTAATTTTTAGTGTTTCTTATTTTCTAAATTCTTGATTTCCCGGCTGCTTGCCTCCAGAAATCCATTTCAGTTGACAATAATTTATGCACTAGCTGTCTATCAATTATGCAAGTCCCTGATCGATATAACATGACACTCTGCACCGATCCATTAATACATTATACCTGCCGCGGACCAACAGGCAGCGTAGTACAAACTCGTAGTTATAGTGGAAATATTTGTATTAGGGTAAGGTATACCCGAAATCATTTCCGCTTAGATGAAAAAACGCATAAACCACAAGAAATATAAAATAAAATATTACTAACTGACGCAGTCCCTGTCAGATAGGAACACTGAAACGACATATAAATTTATATAAGAAAGACATTAACATAAACATACGAATAAATACAAATAAATGACATATACTGGAATAGATATATGTCATAACGTGAGCATATATTCGAGAGACGGGCACAGCGACAAGGCCACTCTGCGAAAGTCAGTAAACTCCCTTTGCAATCCCTGTAAACAAACTACTCTACTATCTGTCTTGCTCTAAAGCCAAACTTGGTGCCAGCAAGTCACAAACCGGCACATTTTTAAGATCCCATGCGTGCTTCTGACAACAGGCTTTGAGATTTTGACCAACGCTCAGAACGTATGCTTACGCATAAATTTTAGCAACGGGCCGTTAGAGAAAGCAACTCTGATATTAAGTCCAAAACTGGAAAATTTGAGCACTGATCGTAAGTGGGGAAATGTACCAGCCAATGTAAAATTAATATTAGTTCACGTGATTTTTTAAACTCCAAAAAATACTTAGAGTGGTGGAAATTCAAAGTAATGGCTGAAAGTAAGGTTTTCTTGTAAGACACTTTGGTGTTGTAATCTACGTGAGACGAACGCGTATTCGGCGTCGTCTTACAAATACGCTTCCACACAATGCATCAGTGACAAAGTACAGCATGTATCACTCGTTCCAGTGAGAATTAGTGCAAAGATTAATATATAGGGAATGCGATATATATAGTTTAACTACGCAGCGCTATTGTCTCTACACATCACATCAAATACTGACGCGGGATACAGTAACGCTGCACACAGCAACCACGCGGACAACTTAACGGTGGCGACCAAGGGAGTCTAAGGGACAACAGTAAACTTTCATCCATTCGAGGTGACTTCTTCATCCAACCCACAACTAGTCAGGACGCACTCACTCCCTAAAGTTCAGATGAGAGTACTCATCCGAGGGCTGCATCACAAGTCACCTCAAACTGGTTCCAATCTCCCTGTTCTTAACCTCCTCACGCCACCAATCCTTAACTGTGAGGCGTCGTCCACAAGGGAGAGCTCGACGTGGTTCACTACGGTCCGGACCGCCTCATAACATGAAGTTTTAGTAGTTTAAAATAGAACTTGGTCTTGTGAAACAAAAATAAATCTTACCTTTAAAATTACAAATGAAAGAATTTATCATTATTTCGTGGTCCTCCAGGTTGGAGGGTTGTTGCGATAGGCCAGCTCACCATCAAACATAGAAAATGTAATTACATTGCTAAAAAGCGACAAATAATAGCAATAATAGGAATAACAATCTAATAAGATCAGTTATAATGCTTACAATATAATATTTGTGAATATTATGGCGATAATATTAACATAAACCTAATTATTTTTGTATTTAATTTTTACTTTTTCATAAGTGGAAAAAAAGCTAACGCGGAGACAGTAGGTAGACCATAAGACCGTTGTCTTTGATTTCCCTGACAGCTTTTGCAACATTGCTTCCCTAGCATAGGTATGTGATGTAGTGCTTAGATCCATAGGGGCATTTCGCTAAATATTTGGAGTTTTGGACTCGTGGTTCCAATCGGGGTAGATGCTGCCCGATCCCACATCTATCAGCCATCTTAACTTTTTCTGCACAGGAGTGTATATCACTTTAAAAGTATGCCATGACGTCTTCCCCAACATTTTCTTTCATCCTATAAACCCATAATTGTATTAACTTCTTTATCCTATAACTTGTTCATAAAAGTAAAAGACTTCCTAGGAAAAAGAAATTCAGTGTTTCGTTAGGTATGGTACAAGCTTTGTCGATCATGCTACAAAGTACAACGGTCCTTTGCATGAATGAACCCGGTATTCTAAATAGAAGTATCAAAATAACCAATAGAGGATAGGTTATATGTCAAATGTTACACAATAGATATCTGCAAAATTTAATTTTGTTGAAACAATTCTTTTAGAAGCTCGCAAGTTGCTAAGCACAAGGCTCTCCCCTGTAATTTACTAGAAACTAAGAAGTGTTATAGCGCTTACAACAGCTGCGTTTGCGAGGACAAGCAGACCACCGTTGCGAAGGGCAGCACAAAAGAGTTGAAATAAATACAACACTTGGCCAGAAGCGTTAGTTTTGTATCGAGTCATAGATTGTAAGTGATAGCGAATGTGTGCATAGGTTGTCGTTAACTCTCTCGTATGCTCTCAAGAACATGGCAAATGGTGTTTCAGATGAGCTGACGCCACGGGGCGGCTGAGTTATATATAAATATATGGGAAAACATCCAGCAACCCGCATTTAGCCCACATACAGTAACACGGAAAATCTGCGCTAATCGCGCTTAGATTATCGCGCTTAAAATGGCCCGTAGATTCCGCGTGTGCGAAACACGCAACAAGTGAAATCCGGCAGCGAGAATGCCAGATGAAGATATTATTCGTTCGACTGTGAAATCCAGCAATCCAAGGACATTAGCCGACTGACATTCGGCTGTATCTGGCGATCATGTGCGTGTAGTAACATAAATAAAAGGTATCTATGACTGTTTCTTCGACGTACAATTCGAGCTTTCCGACCTGTCCATTTGACCCTGGATCTCCGACACCTGTAGCCAATCCGGCACAGATAAGTCCTTACTCTTGTACTTTCGTGAGTTCCTGACGCAGCCGAGGTACCCAACATCACCAAAATTATCGAATAACGTCGGAGAAAGCAGCAAAAGCAGAAGCCAGAAGCCGCCATTTTGAGCGAGGACCTCAAAACGCGCCCTGTGACTTGGCGGACGCGGTTGAAACCAGCTAAGCGTCTGAAGCCCTAGATCCAGCGTTTGATTCATGTGGCCGACCGCCATAGGCCTAGGACAAAAGATCAATAGATCAAAGTGTTTAATCCTCCGTCCAAAAGTTGTCACAGAATTATATCATTACATGTATCAGTATAAATGAAATGTGATTTGTTTAACGCCCGCTTTTTCTACATACGGCACCGCAGGGGGTGACGTTGGTTATGCATGAGATGAAGATGGAGCACCGGTGGAATGAGATGGGGGAAACCGGAGATACCGGAGAAAAGCCGCCTCAACGCCTTCTTATCCACCACAAATCTTACTTTAATGCCGCCTGGGATCGAACCTAAGCCGCCTTGGTGAGAGTCGAGTCGTCTAACCACTCAGCTATGGCGCGGCCTACATGTATCAGTGTTCAGCACTTATACATAAAGGACGACTGATAAACACCACTCAGAAAAAGTGAAAAATGGTGCACTTGGAGCATTAACATTAGACATCCCAGGTCAACAATTATTCTGTGAACCCAGACATTGAGAACAGCGATATGAGAACTTTCATACATATTTTGTATTTTAATGAGGTTTACACTTTTTACTGCAATATGTACTCATCTAACTGTTAGGAGTTGCTTGTTATATGGAATTCCTTCCGACAAACCCAATATATTTGTGTATTTTATTTCTAACTTCAATAGATTAGACTTGGATATTTCAATCAAAATGGTTAGGCTTTTCGGAAAAAAAAAACAAATACTGAAACAAAGATACAAATACTGAAAGATGTCTTAAAGGGTGGCATCGGGTGCGAGATTTTCTTAGAAATGTTTGTATCACTCCAAGAATAATTTTAAAACTATGTACCAAGATTACTAAGGAACCAAACTTTTGTTTTTGAATCATGCTGTACATGGACCATAAAGCAGACATACACAGGTTTTAAAACAACGCTATAACCTGAACATGACATCAACGCTTCTCCTTTATGTATACCAACACTAATGTGTGACGCAAATCCCTTCAGGTTTACTATGATCATAACCAACGTTATATTTTTGTTGGTGCTGAAAAGATCTGCAATAAAATACACTCAGCCAGTCAGCTCCCTAAACATCAGCTCCGTATTCGCTGACTAGATTGGGTTCCAACTGGCAAATCATCAGGTTTTACCACGTTTGGCTATTCTGAGTGGTGGGCTCGCGGTAACATATGAGTCTTGAATTCTGGACATGGAGGATTGATTCCCGTCTACCACGTATCTGATTTGAGTTTATCGTGGTATTCCCTTGTTACTTAAGCGAGTGTTGTGGTGCTTAAATTTCATAACATAATTCTCTTTACATAATTTCTCTTCATTCCATTTCCTTAACATTTTGGGTGTGCTTTCAGGCCCGTGGTATCCTTATAGCGGGCAGATGATGCCGATGCTTGCACATTGAAAATGCTATTCTGAACGCTAAATGGGGTTGTGTCGACGTTGTTCTTTTGTTGTCACTTGTAAACACTAGAGCGTCCTGGCTCCTGGCCGAGTTTCTTTTATTTGGTATTTCCGTTAGAATGAGTTTAAAAGAATCTTAACACATTACTTTTTCGGGATCATTTACGCAATAATTTCGTCTTCTATTGACATTTACGAGCCAACAAACAAAAGTAGTAAATGGACAAACTAGTTTTATAAACGTTTGCAACATGGAAAGAGTATTCTTCGATTTATCTAACAATAGTCAAAGCAACTATTTCCTAATATTTATCCACAGAAGGAAAATAAATACGTTGGTACTGAGCTGTTTGTTTTTAAAGTATAATATAATTGTTTTCCGAAACTTATATTTTTCATGCATTCAACTTAGTTGTATTTCAAACATCTAACATGTTGGGAAAAAGTCAACAATTGACAGCATTTTAAAAAGTGTATTTTAGTGATGTGGCTTTTGTAACTGTATTACTTTTTTAATATTTTCCATATGCAACTTAAATGCCCCATTGAAAATCTAGCTTCCTATAAAGTCGTCCTAAAAGGTGAACATTAAAGAAAATCAAGAGAGACAACAGGAACATTGAAATACTAAGTTAGCTCATAATGACTGAAAAATAGCAAAGGAGAACCTGAGTATCCAAGAAGTGCTTTTTAAACAGCATAAAAGCAAGTCAGACTTTAAAGTTATAATTCTTAAACTGCTTTCATTACATTTCTCAGCACATTCTCATGCTAAAATTGTCCCACTCTAGAATATCCATTAAGCAAGAACATTTAACAGTTTTGTTGTTTACAAATTAACTGAGTGAACAAATTTACAAAATGATTTCAAGTGATTATTTACAAGATTGTGGTTTGTCACCTGCCAGTTCTCATTAGTTAATTTGCATCTATTTATTTACGCCTTTGTTGCATTCATATATACCTAATATGATTCGCTATTTGTTGATGATGTGTATATCAGGGCACTCAACTGCTCGGACATCAGCGCCCTTTATTATTATTATTATTATTATTATTATTATTATTATTATTATTATTATTATTATTATTATTATTATTATTATTATTATTATTATTATTATTATTATTATTATTATTATTATTATTATTACCCATGGTGCGACAGCCCTTAGAGGGCCAAGGCCTACCAACCCGACTGCCGGCCTTACGCCCACTTACGCACGGCAGAGGTGGGCGATCATCCAACCGATACGGGGAAGAGATGTGGTCAGCATCTCGGCATTCCCCAGCCGGAATGTTGGTTTCCGTGACCAGGGTCGCTTACTTATCGTAAGCTCCTCACTTTCCTCACGATGCTGACTGGGCACCGGTTCTATACCCGCGACCTAAAATCCCCACCACATGGGTGGGATCGAACCCGGGCCGCTTTCCGTGGCCAGGGACCAAGGGATGCTGCCTTAGCCCGCTACGCCACGGCGCAGGACCATCAGCGCCCTTACAAAAACTAAATCATGGAGCCAGAGATAAATTACTCAAAAAAGGAAAAAGATCAAGAAAAAATATGACAATAAGATATATAGGTCCAAATGAAAAAAGCAATAAAAACCTATAATTAACAATAAAGTACCAAAAGGCCAAAAAAAAAATCAAACAACAAACCCCGTTTTCAATATTAGCTTGCATTGCCAAAACAAACTACCTGCCCAGGGGTGGTCGAATCAATTTGTGTCCGCCTCGATAGTGTAGATGGTAGCATATCTGCCTCACGTTCAAGAGGTCCCGAGTTCGAATCTCGGTCAGGGTGAGTTCCCTGAATGAGGTTTTTTTGGGCTTTTCCGTTATCCTGAAATACGAATGTCGGGTAACTGAGTTCTATGGACCCTGGGCTCATTTGAGCATCATTTCACCCATTCCATTCATCGTCCAATATGACTTAACGTTGGAGGACGTAAATTACAACAACAAAAAATCAATTTGTTCCTTTTCTTAGGGGCTGGGCTAGTATTTTCAGCAGGTTTATCCTGCCTTTTTCTCATTGTCGTTTTGGCAGTGAGGACACGATTTTCCTGCTCCACATCCTCAATGGAGAAGGACCGCTTTCCTACTGATAATTTCAATTCGAGTCGCTCGAAACGATCGGAAACTGCGATCGGCGAAGATGAGAGCCGCCGATCTGAGTCCTCTCCAGATGATTCCTCAGATGTTCCCAGAGGAGATGGTTGTGGAATTTTGCGCTCCTTTTGCTTGGAACTAGCCTTATTATTTTCCCTGAGGAAGTCAATTCTTTCATATGAAGTCTTGAACCTCCTGGGCGATACATTATATATTACTGTTGCACATATTCCTGAGGAAGATGCTTTCGGCGGCGACTTGGCTGGAGCGTTCATCATAGGACTGGACTTGGTCGGTGCGTTCACTGTTGTTCGTGCTGGTGTTTGTTGCTTTGGCTGTGATCTGGGTGTAATGGCTCTTTCGGATATTACTGCCCCGTTTATGTCGCTAGTTTGTGTTGCGGTTTCACGTCTAAGTACCGATATAGCTGCAACTGCACTGTTAGTAGCGGTCCACGAAGACGCAAGAGTTTCCGGGCTTCCAAGAAGGACACCTTCTCTGTTACCCGGATATCTTGGATTGCCTTTTCCTCCATAAGATGGGAACGTTCTCTGGAGTTCGATGAATTATTACCATTGCAGTTAGCACATTTTGTAGGAGAAGTATGTTCATCATCATGCTTGACTTCCCCACAGTCAACGCAAGTCGCAACTCCATTATCTACAAGAATCACTCGTGTGGCCAAAGCGCTGGCATTTATAAAACCTCAATGGATTGGGTATATACTGCCTCACTTCATTAACTTCGTGGGTTATATTTATGTATATGCCTATGTTTATCCGACACCATAAGAAAAACACATCATTACGAGATACTTTTGTTACTGTAAAGTAGGACTTTTACTCTTAGACATGATAATTCGACCCTTTACAGAGGTTATTCTCTACTGGAATCAATATAGGTGGTCAAGCAGAAGATAAAGTTGAAATTTGGGAGACAAAAACACATTATTCTTCAGGAATGACTACCAATGACGTATCTCTATGACTATCGGTTACCTCGTAGATAGCTCAGTCCCACGTCAAAAACCTTCCGGGTATTTATACCACCCCAGCCATTGTCTTTAGATGGCCGCAGACTTTTGAGAACTTAAGCGCAGCAACAATGTGCAGAACTTTCTGGAGCCGCTCTCTGTCTTTTTCTCTCCTGTAAAGCGCCCGGCTCCGGCCTGTGGCAGCAATACAACAATGCCACATGGTGACAGTATTCGTTTAGTGTTTTAATCTATAATTTATTTAATTTTGGTTCTCTAAATCATATAGCATGCCAGTCGCCAGGGAATACAGCAACTACTTTAGCTTAGGCGTTATGCGGAGAGCGCTGTCGAGGGTGCGTGTTTCAGTTTTGTAAACTATAATCTATCAACTTCTTTAGGAGCTACCCTGGCTCTCTTCTTTTTGCATAAGATGCATCTATTATAACAGTCTTAGGTTATGACGACACCTGTAGTTCTAGTTTTGATATTCATTGCACAAGAGGAAGTGAACAGGCCACACAAGAAGGAAGTTAACAAGCAAACAGCCAGACGCCTCCACAATTCCTCTTTATCGTGTCGCCTCGTGCGAATAATCTGTAAATGATGTGCTCCTCCTCTATGTCCCTGGAACAACGTTATAACTCCATTACACGGACTATTAAGGTGAGACAGCCTCCCTTTTCTCGCCCATGTTAGTTTACAGGTTTTATCAAAGAATTATTATAAATTATGTTACTATAAATCATAAGGTATGAGTCAGTTAAAATAAAATGCTGTTAATTTCTACTTTCTACTTAGTTACAGAAATTAGAGCATATATTGCATTCCATCCAATAATTCGATACACGTGTTTCTCTTAATAAAAAAAATATGTTTAGAAGTAGGGAGTAAATAACATATTTCAAAATCTAAAAACTCAGTTAATAACACACTAAATATTTATGTTCAACATCTACCCAAGATACAACACCAAGGGTTTTCCAAAACTCCTCCAAAACTAAAGTGCCAGTTACATGGAAGCGTTTCGAAAATATTGATTTTTTTCAGAAGTGGCTGCGACGACTTTGATTAAATGAATACACATATTCACGATATCTTAGGGCAAACGAAATGCATATATTTAATTTCCCCTGCCCACCTCTGTAGCATGTTTGCCTGACGTTCAAGAGGTCCCGAGTTCGAATCTCGATCAGGGTGAGTTACCTGCATAAGGCTTTTTCCGGGGGTTTTCCTTATCCTGAAAGACAAATGTGGGGTAGCTATAAGCTCCATGGGTTCCGGGTCCGCCTCGGTAGCGTAGATGGTAGCATGTCTGCCTCACGTTCAAGAGGTCCCGAGTTCGAATCTCGGTCAGGGCGAGCTACCTGGATAAGGCTTTTTCGGGGTTTTCCCTTATCCTTACAGACGAATGTCGGGTAGCTATAAGCTCCATGGACCCTGAACACATTTGGGCATCATTTCACCCATTTCATTCACCGTCCGATATGACTTAACGTTGGAGAACGTAAAATTACAACAACAAAAAAATGGGCTCCGGACTCATTTGAGCATCATTTCACCCATTTCATTTATCGTCTGATATGACTTAACGTTGGAGGAAGTAAATTACAAAATAATAATAATAATAATAATAATAATAATAATAATAATAATAATAATAATAATAATAATAATAATAATAATAATAATAATAATAATAATAATAATAATAATAATAATAATAATAATAATAATAATAATAATAATAATAATAATAATAATAATGTTTTTCTGGGAGTAGTCGCAGAAGATTTCTCTTCATTATACACAACTTTTCGATAACCGTAAATTATAAGAGATGGACGAGGTCTATCGTATGTCCAATTTAGCTTATACCTCTACATATATATCCCCAAATACTCGACCTGCTAATGTAATATCATATAAATTCAATTAAAATTATAAGAAAATTAAAGCCTAGTGTTAAAAGCTTTTTTAGAAACAATGAAAGTAGTTGTGTAAAATGAGGATTCCCTCAAAGATGGGGAATATATTTTGTATAACATTTTGTACTTTGTTTTTATGGGACCGGCTAAGGTCACATCAGACATAAAGAAATTGCAACATACTTCTATGATAATGACTGCTAAGTTTAGGAGTGAAGGAAAGGAATCATTAGTTCTCCGTTAAGGAATATGATCAGATACTTTGATTGTTTAAAACTTTCATTAAAGATTGTGAGGAAATTAGAATCAAAATTTTAATATTAATATATAGATCCAAACTTAAAATTTCGCTTCAGATGAATTGCCTATAAAATTTTATTTTATCCTGAAAACATATGAGTAAATTTAAACTTAAACCCTGGGCTAATTTGTACATCCTTTCACCAATTACACTCATTCATTGTCCGATACGACCAACTCGTATTTACAAAAAAAAAAAAAAAAAAAAAATAGCACATAGCACATGTATTACCCATTACCATTCTACCTTGGAAGCATTTAAGAACACTATTTTACAAACGTCTTATCTTGATTAATATGAAGTCATAAGAATAATTTGTACAAGGGTGAGTACAGAAAGCTATTTGAATGCAACACTTCAGCCTTGAAATAAATGCCATGTAAACATTTTAATAGAAAGATCAATATTAATTTTAAGAAAATACTCTTTCTAGAATTGAGCGCATTCCATTCATAGATTCATTTATTGACGAGCTAACACGGCGACCTTCATACCGCCAGTAAAAGTTGTTTGAATTTATCTACTCAAATAAAACAAATTTGGATTAGTAATTTATTCTGCATTTGGGGGTGAAGTTTATATACAACACAGTTACAATTAAGTAAATAAATTTAAAGCTTTCTGATAAAGCTTTCTGGGTAAATATATAAAAATAATGTCCATGAGAGAAACAGGGAAACTCTAAGTTGACTCCACAAACTTCAAAAGACTGTCCTTGCGATTTATTTATAGTCATCGCAAAGGCCAAACGCACGGGAAATTGTAGACGCTTAAAATCAAAAGGGAAATCCGTTGGAATCATCGGAATACGCAGGATCTAGATATCCTTCCTTTGTATTTTCCCTTGATGATTTGTTGCCTCGATGACGTTATTCATTTGTTTTTCACAGTTAGTCTCGTTCCACTGCACAGTCGCGGTTGCTTAATGATACGCAGCATGATCACAACTGATCCTACTTTTAATTTTAAATTGTGGGGTACAAGTTCGGGCAATTCTAATGAATTTAAAAGCGGGAATAGTTGATTACGTCATCTTGGTTTTATAACTGTGTCAACATATTTGTACAAAAACAACTCCCCGGAATTAACAGACACTCTAGAACGCAATTCCGACATACCAGCACGGCTGTTAATATTAACTGCGTCTTGCTGCTCATCAATGCGGTCTGCACCTGACGTAGCTCGCCGCACATTTGACTGGCTCACCTATTCTCCTATGCATAGTAAAAAGTTTCCACAAACATCGCAAAATCACAAAGGAATTGAATTCATTGTGTGTCAATTCAATTCACATTCACGAATTCACAAAAACAAATTCAAAGAAGGTATCCAAAGATTCACCAATATTTGACAACAAGAGTCTGTGATCAAATATTTATGGTGTTATAGTTAGTTCGTATATTAATTTTGTGTCTAATCTTCAAAATGTATATTATCATGACACATAAAAATATTTCAGTGTTGTTAACAAATGATAAACGTTATTTAATAAAAACATGGTAAGTATAATGACTTTGAAGACTTCGACATGAAATGGAATATCTTTCTACTCTGTAATCCTTTTGTTTGTTGAAAATAAAAGAAGGTGTATGTATGTGTTCCGTAAAATTTTGCGTATGTACTTTTATGCTTAGTTAATAACCTAGTTGATTATCACTTTAGCTTTCTTTCTAACCTTTTAAACCTTCCAAAATTCGGCAAATCGGTTTAGCAGTTCTCAAGTTTTTGTGAGACTAACAAACGTCAATTCATTCTTATATAGATATTAAAAAGCAGAAAATTTCAGACCTATGGCTTCATTAATACACAACGTGCACTTAAACGTAAAAACATCATTAAACTGATAAAAACAACAATTTAAGCTTCTATTGCAAAAATGGTCAACTCACTTATTTGAAAGTTCCCTCAGGATCATAATCAAGGTCCTCAGTGTCGAATTTGTTTCCATTTTTATGCCTTTTCAAAGTAGTTCAGGAAATATAGACATTAAAAAGAAAGCAAAATGCGGAGAGTTGGTATTAATATGCAATTTGAGTGTGTTATATGCTTAAAGTAAGCATTTAAGTAACTTATTACTCATATTTCAAATACCCAAAATACCTTAAAAATTCTTAACTTTGGTTTTTGTCAATTTTGATTGGCTGTCTCAGCTTAATATTAGTCTCGGCTCAAGAGGCAACAGAAAAATATTAGTCCATACAATTACGAGGCATGTTTTTTAAGTCAGTACAGTTTTGGAATTAAAAAAAAGACGTACATAGTGTAACGGGGACTGCTGGAGCACCCTGTACCAGCTGCGAACGGAAGGCAGGGGGGAGGCTCGGTTAGCCACGCCCTTCCCTCGTTTGTCTTATAGTGGTGACAGCCAGTGGTCGGAAAGAAACATAATTGTGCGTCTGTTTTCCTTCCACCTGGTTCTCGATCTTTCTGTTACCAGAACAATCTTGTAAACACCAGAAACCGGCGATATTCCGATATAAGGAGGGTTACAGACAGACAGAGTGAGTCAGTCAGTTGTTGGTTGAGTTGGTCAATCAGTTGGTTAGTGAGGACAGTTCTTGGTGTAAGAAGGCAGTGTTAGTCGGTGACGTGTTAATGAACGAAAGGGTTGTGCAACGGAAGACTGTACAAACTGTGAATGTGTACCGGAGCTTATGTAATCGCGAGTACAAGTGAAGTTGTAACGGACGAACTGGTAAATTGTGATTGTGTGCAGTAAGTAATTCTGTGTAATTGGCAAGTGTTAAACTGTAAGTCGGTGGAAATAAAGAACATCTTTTGGGTGGTGTAATTGGACTTTTTATTCCACGAACCCACAAAGTCACAATAGATATCGCAATAATTTTATTTTACATGAAAGCCTGTACCTTAATCTACTTTTCTACATAAATTCCGTGAATATTGAGTCACTTGTGATAATGTGGCACCAGTTTTTGAATACCCTCCTCATAAAATTCTGCCGCCTGACGTGTTAACCACTGTATCACAACTGTTTTGACTTCGTTATCGTCTTGAAGACACTGACCGCCCAGATGTTTCTTCAAGTGCAGGAACAAATGGTAGTCGCTGGGCGCCAGATCAGGTCTGTATGGAGGACGATCTAGAGTTTCCCATTGAATAGATTTGATGACGGGCATTGGACGGGCATTGCCATGCAGCGAAACGATACCATTACTCAACTTGCCAGTTCTTTTGTTCTGGATTGCACGGCGCAGATTGTTCAATGTCTCACAATAAGACGCTGCATTGATTGTCTCATTACGAGGCAGAAACTCCACTAGCAATACCCCTTTTCTGTCCCAAAAAACTGTGCACGTGATTTTCCGGGCAGAAATTGTTAAGCTTAAACTTCACTTTTGTGGGTGATAATGGATGTCACCATTCCATGGATTGTTGTTTCGATTCTGGTGTGACGTAGGCCGCCCATGTTTCGTCACCAGTAACAATTTGGACTAAAAAATTTTCACCTTCATTGTGGTACCGCTCAAGGAAAGTCAATGCACTGCCTAAACGTTGGATTTTGTGCAAATCCGTCAACATTTTCGGAACCCAACGTGAACACAATTTCCGGTACTTCAAGTCCTTGGTCACAATGCGATACAAAACACTACGAGAATATTGAGGAAAATGGTCGCACAATGATGAAATTGTAAGGCGTCTGTTTTCTCTCACCTTTTCGTCCACTTTCTGCACCAAATCTTCAGTAACGACCGAAGGACGCACACTTCGTTCTTCATCATGCACATTTGTGTGGCCATCTTTAAATGCTTTCACCCATTTCCTTACCATTCCATCACTCATAATGTTTTGTCCTTAAGCTTCACAGATCTCACGATGAATATCGATCGGTTTTACGCCTTTAGCACTAAGAAATCGTATAACAGGCCGTACTTCACAATCGGCGAGACTCACGATTGCCGGAGGCATCTAAAACACTCAGTAGCCAACGTATACAGTGAAGAATCAGACTGTAATGGCGTCAGTGCTTAGACCAGAGATGTAGGTAACCAGCGCGCATGCGCGGATCGCCGACTGTAGCGCCGCGGTGGCGAAATCGCAAAACGGTACTGACTTAAAAAACATGTCTCGTATATTTCTTATGAATATTTTACTCGCTCAACAATCAAGTGATCAGTCTGGGGTGGAAATACTTGAACATGTGCCAATCGCAGCCATTGGCAGCTTTATATTAACAAGTTTATCACCTCAATGAGCAGCAGTTGTCGTTTTCGATTGGTTTTTGACCGTTATCACTCACTTGTATCAAATTAAAATACTACGTTGGATGTTTATAATTTTCGATCAGTTTATAAATATATCATTTAATTTTCATTACTTAATAGTGAAATATTAGAAATAGCATAATTCGTACTCCAAGATTCTATAAAAATAAATTCTGGAGCTCTAAGAATTAAATTAATGATAATTGTTTCCTTCTGTTTGGTATTTGGCTGTCTATGTAGCTTTTATTACTTTTAAAAGCCTTTATGTTTGTCATCTCTTTTTCTTTGTCCTGTCTTTTCGTTCAGATTACTGAAGGATTTAATTACAGCTGCGATTGTAAGGCTACGTAAACATTGGTTTCATTGTAAACCATTCCAATCGCTTCATCAGTCTGTCGTTGATGTATTGTGTGTTGTGACTTGATTCGCTCTTTGTCTTTTTCTTGCACGTAGCATTACAACTTCCATTTGAGCAGTTCAGCCTCTTTTCTCCTACAGTTGCTCGCTAACGTAGCGAATTCACAACTCTGTTCTTCCCTAGTTTAGACTTGGCCGCTCACAGAGAAGGCAGTAAAACACAATCATGGACATACATCCGTGCGCGCGCACACACGCACACACATACAAGCACACACGGTCAGTGATTAGACCTCTAATTGCAAAACCTTCGTAACAATATCAGGGGGAGAGAACTTTTAGTTTAGCGATAGGAGTTCCACAAAGTTCGAGAGCTGAGAGCAGCTCCGTTTTTCTTGCGAATTTAATTAGGATACCATATTTTTAAGAAATTTACATGTCAGATAAAAATACATCTCGATTCTTTCAAAATATACTGTGAAATTCTATTCATTCAGACATATTTTTACAACTTCATTTTGGGTAATTTTGTCTTGTTAAACTTAATATACATACAAAAATATAGAATATTTCAGAACATACATATTTCAGTTAAACTTTCTCTGCCATCGACAATTTTCGAAAAGTGTTTTATTATTGATTTGAATTCTTAGATATTTCATTTTTACTTTCTCCACTACTAATGTATATTAAGTATTACATTTCACTAAAAGCTCAACTAGGGAATTTCGCCAGAATTTCAATGATTCCAAAAATATCATTTTTTTAAAAAACGGTCCATACATGATTAGCTGCCTCAGTTTATTGTGTGTGAGTGGACTAGACTGGATTGTGCTACGAAGGTCCAAACTTGATCTATTGTACATATGCCACCTTATGGTGCATCCCCAAGAGGAAGGATGAGGCTAAACGAGACAGAAGGAGGCCGTCTAAAGGAGCCTCGACAGTACACAGGACAGGGTCCGTACACTTTAGCAGTTGGAAACTCCCCGGCAGGACAGAAAAACCGGCATCCAACTCTACTGGTCCGGAAAAGGACCCCCAGACCGGATTCGGAGACCAGAGACCATCCTATCGCAGGAGGAAGAGCAGATCATCCTGCCATGCAACGTCTAGACGCCCCCGATAAGAGACAACCAAATGAGAAATGATGTTAAATGATAATGGAGATTAAATGGGGGACAGGAAATGCGGGGGATGTAATTAACCTACCCAACATTCGTCTGGCGACCCGGGAATACCGGAAATCGAAACTGGTCACGGGAATCGAACACGGACCACCCGAATGCGGGCCACAGACGAAACCCTCTGAACCATCCCGCTCAGTAAAGAATGCTTGGCTTCATATTACATACATTTTCTGTGGCTCCTACCATTCCCAAAATATTATATTCGGCAGTTTTATGCGAAATACATTTAGAAAATTCAAGACAGTATTTACCTCATATCAATTACAGTTGAAGAAATTAAAAATTCCCACTATATCGTACCACGTTTGAAATTAAAAACCTTGAATTTGCCGCTTTTGTCGCTTATAGTGAGCAGGGAACAATCGAAATCCACACTAACCTCGATATTTCAATGGAAAAAAACATGTTTTAAGATTCTTCGAATAAATAAAAGCACTTTTACAAAAATTTCCGCCCGTCCTGGAACAGCATAACTCTAAAGTGAAAATTAGGTTAAACTTGGATACCAAATTTTTCAAGAAAATATCGTACCTTAGATAATCATTTATTAAGGACACTTCTTTTAAAAAAAATCGTTTTTCCAAAATAGCTCTGACGGTTTTGATTAAAATACCATATATTTAAGAGATTTTCAAGCAAATCTAATGTATACCTGCAATTTTCTGTGAATGAGATGTACCTCGTTTTAAAACACGTAATTCATGTGAAATCATTTGTTTGCCAGCGAAGCATTTGTGAGATTTTCTCTGTAATAAGTTTGAATTTTTCAATACCTATACTTCTCTCAAACAGGATGATACGGAAATTCATTTGATGTCAGTAGTCAGAGACTTTCATTTGACTTCATCATTCTAACGCTACGACAGATAGATCAGATAAAGTTTTTATGTGTATTAAGATAGACATTTACATACTTAAAATAATTATAAAATACGAAAGATAAATAACAAGAATAACAAAATGCTCAACGACAGCTAAAGTAATAAAGAAGGATTAAAAATATAGCAAAAATAATAAAGGTTGTTTCTAAACAAGTGATAGGCCAAAGGAAATATGTTAAAAGTAACGTCAGCCGTGCTAGTTAGCGTCACGCTTTATTACTCCGCGTCTGGTAGGCATGGGAAGCAGACCAGTGTAGGGTTGCGTGTCGGAAAGCTACTGATAAATAGTGTTTGTTTCACAGTGACTAAATTAATAGTAGATGTGTGATCGGCATATCTGAAATCATGGCAAGAAAATTTTAAGCATTAAAACTTCTTTTAATACATAAAATTCTGTGTCTTTCTTCAAACCACCCACGCATACCCTGATGGTGAAATCTCATAAGCTCTGCCGAGGAAGGCTGGGAATAAAAAACATATACGTGAGATCAAGATGTTTTTTGACGAAAGGATTGTACATATAAACGGCATCAAGGAATGCGTTATTTGTCTTTTTATGATATGATATATGATATTTATTTGTACAGCTTACATTACAGTTTCACTACAATGGCTTTAATATCGAACTTGCACTATTATACATCCTGTACAAATACATACATGAAATTGCTGACCCAAGATTTACTCGCTGACTCAGGTCCCCTGGCCCTAAGCCTATGGTTTTTCTGAGCAGCTTGGTGTCATTTCTTCTTGACCTACGCTGCTTTTACCCTAATCCACTTTTCTCTTAACCTATATAGGAATTATGAAAGGGTAGAGCCAGAATGAAAAATTCAATGCCATAGCCGGGATTTGAACCACGGATCTTCTGGTTTCCCTCCAGCCGCTCTAACCATTTGAGCTGCTATAGCCAACGTGCCAACATGACACTAAATTCTCCAACTGATTCGTGTTTCTCCCGGTAAACCACTTAGGAGTTCTCATGATCACGTGAGACAACTATCTTAATGGCGACTTACTATGCTGTAAGTACTTTAAGGCCCGGACCACTATTAGGTACAATTAATGGAAAATAATTGTTCTTTCACACTAGCCGTGTGTAGGACGCACTATGAAAGGGCAGAGCCAGACTGAAAAATTCAGAATTTAATGTCATGTTGGCACGTTGGCCATAGGAGCTCAACTGGTTAGAGCGGCTGGACGGAAACCAGAAGATCCGTGGTTCAAATCCCGGATGTGGCATTGAATTTTTCATTCTGGCTCCACCCTTTCATAGTGCGTCCTACACACAGCTAGTGTGAAAGAACAATTAATTTCTATATAGGAATTGTCCAATACATCCATTTATCTTTAGAACCATCCTAGTTAACATGCATGGCGTCACTACCTCGTTGCTCACACTGTCCCATTTCTTATCCCATATTTTTCTCCTGCAATTTGTTAGCTCCTTACATTCTACCAGGTAATGAACAGTGATCTCTTCATCTCCATAAAATTCACATATCCTTACCTCATTACTTCTCAACCCTTTTAGATATATTATTCCTACTCTCATCCATGCTATGCCTTCTCCTCCAGTTTTGCCACATTGATCTATATATTTTTCCCTACCCCATTCTGTCTTTAATTGCTTATAGTGTTTCAAAGATTTCTTTTCTTCTATACTTGACCATATCTCCTGCTTATCTACGTCTTGTATTCTGGTTCTCGCTTCCTTCCAAAAACCACTATGAGTTTTTTTATCTGTATAAAAAGAGAGCGAAATTCCAGCCCTGAAAGGATTTCACTATCGACTAAAGCACTTGCTTTTTCTCTTGCTCCGAAAGGAAAATTTAAATAAGATTATGTTTAGCTAAAATAATATGAAGTATGTAGAGAAATAAGCGTTTGAAGGAACAATTTGTAAAACAAAACTATTTGACTGCAAAATAAACAGTATTTTATTATGATTAAAAAACTTATAAACTCCATATAGCTATTACATCATGGACAAAAATCTAAAACACTATTTTTAAACTGATGAAATGAACGCTTCAAATACAAGATGTCTTTGCTTTAACATATGTACATTTGGAACTGTTTTCTACATCCTTTCATACTTTGGCGAGAGTTTCTTCATATTTGCCGGTATAATGTAGTTTCGTTGCTGTGTTTCCTATATCTGATATTGTGTTCTCTCGCTCTAGATTCCGTGTCCTTCGATTCTGTTCACAAGGTCGAGATGCATGTTAAACTGATTGGTGTTGATAGTGTATATGGACGGAGTATCGGTTGACCCAGTTTGCCAGCACTTAAGGAATAATACCACACGACGGTCAGGGCATCCTCGTTTCCTTAAGTACCTGGTTATATACATGTGGCATAAATGAACGGAGCACTTTCATCGAATCTTAAACTCCTCCTATAGCGAAAGTAAGGCAAAGGTGAAAAAATAACAAAATTGATATGTCACACTCGCGTAGTTTTAATGGAGCATCAAACTATTCTTACAAAAAAAAACAGATATTGCATTCTCTACTACGTATAGAAGAGTGGGAAGTATTCCGAAAATTCCATATCGCTATTTCACCGGGACTTCTGATTCTGCAAAAAAATGCATTTTAGAAAAGGTTTCGTGTCCCTGCATGTGCATCTGTGAACAGCACAGCTCAAAAACTAAGGTTTACAATTCCAAATATGGTATTTAATTTGAGAACCTTCCAAGGTGCGACACAATGGTTTTCTAGAAAATTGCTCCATAGCAGACTAATCTATCCTTGAAATACTTCCAGAAAATTTATGTTTTCTCAAAATAACAGTTTGAATTTTCATGGAAAATGACACGAATAGCTTAAATTTTCTGAGAATACCCTCAACAGAAACCTTCATTATGGATGACTTTCGCATAACTATTAAAACTTAAGAGATATACAAAAGCTTACTAATAAAAAACGTAGAAATTATCAAAGCACTGAATGTCAAATATATTATTTTCTTTATTTCTTTGAAATTAAATATTTTAGAAATATTTTTTGTTACCTGTCTGAATTTTCCAAACTTTATAATTTCCTTAAATGGAAAATCCTTATTCATTTTTTGTCTGTTGGCCGTTCAAAGAGATCAAAATTTCAAAGACCAGATCTTTAAAAATGTAACTTAAGTTTAAAGCCTACTGCGTTCTCATATTCTCCATGCAGCTAAAAAAAATTAACAAAGGATAATATAAACAAATGTACATCCCGAATAACATGACATAGAGAGGAATAAGTGTTTCTAAGAATAGTTTGTACAAGAGTAGAGAAAGGCATGTGAGTACGACACATCACTTTTATGTCCCCAACACGTTAATCGATATAAAGATTTTCAGATGTAATTCCAACACATATTTCTTGTAGGTACATGGATCCAATTAAGCCATTGCCACAATTCCGGGAGGTATTTTAAAGCTATTTTCTTTAAAATTGACTCACTTGATAAGAAAAAAATACAGGAATGTCTATTTAAAAATTCAGAACTGTAGCTCAATAGATCTTCAGACTTTTAATTAGTGGAAACAACGCATATTTTAATTTATTGCTTACATAGTAATATAGTGAAGTTCTGGTATTCCATCCCAATATTCAATACTAGGATTTCACTTGAAATATGCGTTTTGAGGTCCATGTGTCTGACAAGTCAAATAAATAGGAACTTGATATTTAAGTTCGGCAACCTGCAAGGTTGCAATATGATGCTGAACAAAATGACTTCACCCAAACTCCCCTTTATATGTAAATATTTTCATATAGTTTTATTATTCCAGAAAATAAATGGTTTTGCTTAAATTAACACTTTTTTCATTTACATTCAGCCTTTGCAGTGGGCTATCTCCGGCCGTTCTCCTTTGGAGCATATCGCCTATTGGCGATGGTGTTATTTCGTAGACGTTGGGTTGCTGATGCTTTGCAATTTTTTGGTCATTAGATCACACAGACATCCCCACTCTCATTCGTACTTCCAGACTCTGAGAAATCATCTTGGTAGGAGAAAATTCCCCAGCAGGTAATCAAACCGTGGACACCTTACACTGCAGGCAGGTGCTTTAGCTATTGAGCTACGGGGTCAAAATGTGTAGTGTTTAACGCCCGCGTTCATTACATACGGCACCGCAGGCGATGACAATGATGATACATGAGATGAAGATGGAGCACCGGTGGAATGAAATGGCGGGGAAAACCGGAGATCCCGGAGAAAATCCACCCCAGCGCCGTATTGTCCACCACAAATCTCACATTTGCGGTCACCTGGGATCGAACCCGTGCCACCTTGGTGAGAGCCAAGCGGTCTAACCACTGAGCCACGGCGCGGCCACTACGGGGTCAGCTAACATATGATTGAGATGCTTTTGGCAAATGAAATGTATATGTTAAATTTTATGAGAAAGCCTCTCAATACGTATTCATTCTGGATGACTTCTGGGTAACTAGTAAAAACAAAAGATATACAAATCTTACTACACAAAGACGTAGATCTCTTTGAAATAATTTTTGCCAAAAATATATTTCCAATTTGTTTTGAATTTTTAAATCCTTAAAATTCACTCAAATAGGAAGTAATATTACCTATAAGGAAATGTGTAAAATAACCATTTTTACAAACTTTTAACTCAAGAACCATAAAACTTTTTCAAAGAAAGCATTGTATGTTCAAGAATGAGTAGAGGACTTCATACGAGTGCACACGACAGAATTTTTAAAATACATTCATATTTTTGAGAGAAGGGTGATAGTAGCATATTCTAATGCTTCCATAGGATTAAAATAAAGCCCAAACAGATTTTTAAAACTCTAGAACGAGAACATTATTTGGAAACAATGATTCACAGTTGTCCATTTTCACCTAAAAATCCACTCCCGGAGTTACTGACACCCTAGGGTTTGTTCGATCAACAAAAGCATAAAGCTTCACGCGTACACTTCCGCTGTGAAGGTTTCTAAAATGCCATTTGAATGCATTGGAACCAAGTGTACAAGAGGGATGAAGGAAACTGAATCAATAATCAGGTGCTTAAAAATTGTGTTTACTTCTGCTGGTTGTGAAAGTCCTTACTCTTTCTACACTATTGAGAGTAACAAGTGAATATCAATACGTTATTAAAACCACAAGTATTAAACAAATATAACCAACAAATTCTTATAAATGGCTAATGCTACCAAGGCATTATTAGAAATAAATTGTATTTTAAAAAAATGTATATATTCTGTGTTTCATATTTTTCTCTATTTCTTAATGGTTTTCTGTTATACGAAATTATACAACTTCGTTTTCATGAAATGCATCTCACAGACTATTCATAACAATGACTGTTCATCATATAGATATGATGATACGAGCCATTGCTGAGAATATCTGAATTATCAAAAAAGTTCCATATAAAGTAGTTTGGGGTGGAGCTGCTACTTTGAAACATGATGAAATTCGGTGTTTATCCTGCATATTTTTCGTTTTCGAATTATGCTGAAATACACGCACAAACGCACACACACAGTACAGTCCTTTCTATGATTCGTTTCTTTCTTTCTTTTTGAACCCCCCCCCCCATATATTGATATAAAGTTTTCGTTGACATGCAATATATCCTCTGCTTAGTGGATACGTGGTAGAGAAAGCAAAAATCCATAATATTCATCTGTTGCGTACATAATTTATACTGTGATCCATGTGTGGGTTTGTAAATGATTAAACTAACATTTTCCTTCCTACATTCCTTAAATATTAACAAGTATTTAAAACTTTATTAGATCCTAATTTGAATTAAATATTATATGCAAAGTATTAGAACAGGTTTTCGATGTTTACTGTAGGGAGTGCCTAAAAATAATAAATACTTAAAATGTAAATAAATCGTAAATACGTCTAAACACAGTTTTGTACTTTTAAAACTTGTACGTTTTCATATAACTTCAAATTGATGTCATAACAATAAATTGTAGAGTAAATACGGATGCCAAGCCGAATACTAAAATACTATTTCTGTGTGCTACAAATTGCAAAGAAAGGTATAGAGTTTAAATCGTTTTGAAATTAAAGAACCGTAGGGAATTTGAAAGCGGAGAAAATTAACTTGCAAATCTTGACCTGGTGTTCTGAGAATACTAGGGTTCATAGAGTTTAATCTTAAAAATACCTAATAAATTGTTTTCATGTCTTATATTAAATGAATATTCACCTTTGTCTTGGTACTTTAAAATTTTGGATTTCATTTTCTAAACTATGCACCGCATTAATTTTAACTCTCTGATGCATTTGTAAATTTTAAATTATATGGCGTAGGATTAGAATTAGGATTACTACGGAGGAGATTTGGCACCGAAAACTGTGGTTTATTGTACCCAGGTCCCATGTGTGGCATCACCGGGAGGAAGGATGAGGCGAGGGGAGACAGAGGGCGGAAGACCCAGGGAGTTAAGACAGTGCAGAGGACAGTACACCTACTATTTGTCATTTGGAAATTTCCCCGGCGGCCAGCCGCCTGGCCTGAAAACGGTCCACCTGGTCGGCCCGGAGACCGGAAACCATCCTACCGAAGGAGAAAGTGTTTACCAGGAGCACATCATCCTGCCATGCTGTGCCGAGGCACCCTCAGACACCTCTACATTGAAAGAGATCACCAGATGAGAGATGATGTGAACTGATAATGAAAATGTTATGGAGGGACAGGAAATTCGGGGGATATAATTAATCTACCCAGCATTCACCTTGCGAATGTGGGCCACAGACGAAACTATCTGAGCCATCGCACATGTTATCATACAGCATAACTTTAGAGAACATTTATGTAAGTAGACAAGAAAATTATTAGATATCTAAACTGAAATTCCACAGAAGCTGTCTCATTGCATTAATATTCAGTTAAATATTGGCGACGATCTATGAATTTTCAGCTGTGCGATTTGAAAAAGTGACACAAAACATTTTAACAACCTAATCTGTAGAAAAATTGTGATATTTTGTTCTCGTGTGACTTTTTCTGCTCTTGTATAAACTATTCTTACACTTATCCCTCTATCTACTTCATTCCATTAGGGATTTTCGTTCAGTAGAAGATTCCGGGCTGTAATGCCGTGGTCCACTGGGTTTCTTCATCTCTCTCCCAGACGCTTCGCTTACAACTGCGGCAAGCATCATCGGTGGCGTAGAAAAGTCCTCCTTGTACTCTTCGTAGTTACTGTACAAGTAGCCGCCTCGGTGAGAGTCGAGCGGTCTAACCACTGGGCCATGGCGTGGGCTTAAATAAATAATTAAATAATCATTATGTATTACAAGCCTGTACCCCGTTCCCTAAACAGGATGTGCATTACAAATTACTTTGTTTCTTTCATCTCATTATATAACTTTACCTTTCTTCTACTTGGTTGTTTCAGAGTTGTGTTTTGGGGTAGTCTCAGCATTGCATGGTAAGGCGAAAGGTTGCTCTCTGCAAACTCCGTCTCCCGAGGATTCTTCTCCGAGAAGAATTCTTCTTCTTCTCCGATTCTTCTTCTTTTATTTTCTTCTTCTTTTCCGATTCTTCTCCAATTCTTCTCCTCATTTGCGGAGGTAGGATTTAAAAGGGCCATGATTTGTGAGATATTGGGTTGTTACGTGATCGGTTGAGAGAGATAAGGATTGTCTGAGAAATATGTTGGGGATGAAAAGTTTGGTGTAGAAGGTATTGTTTGGTATAGTATAGAATTTGGTATAGTATAGAATTTGGTATAGTATAGAATTTGGTATAGTATAGATATGGTATAGGTGGAATTCCAAATCGTTCAAAATCGTAGTGTAGTACTTTTAACATCTGTTTGCTCCAGGCTAAGGGAATGGATTTGTAATCTAGTGTGGTCGTGTAGCTGGCAGCAGTCTTGACGAGATAGTCGACTCTTTCATTCCCTTGTAGTCCTGCGTGACCTTTGACCCACTGAAGAGTGATTCTATTTTCCATATTAAGGACAATTATCTTTTCCCTTAGTTGAACAGCCAGAGGATAGGCTGCCTTTCTATTAACTGTAGCGTGGAGTGCTGCCTTCGAATCTAAATATGTGACATATACCGATTGTCTGCAGTTCTATCCACTCCACAGCCAATACCCAATAAAATACCCAAGAGTTCAGCCTGGAAGACTGAGCATTCTAGATCTAGTCATCTTACATCAATGAAAATCTCTTTCGAGTTTTTCATGACCACCATTCCTGCTCCAACATGATTTTCAGTTTTGGACCCTTCTGTGAGAATGAGAATTTTTGCTTTTCCTACCGCTCCGGTGATCTCTATACCTAATGGTTATCTTTGGAGTGAACACATTTAGATGTTGATATATTGATATTGTCGATATTTTAAATATTACTGTTCCGTTCAGTTTAGTAATTACTGCATTTGTGGACTGGCCTCTGGAGACTGCTTTGAAAAGTTCTAATGTACTCAAAAATGACTAACGATTTTCATTAAACTACCATATGCTTAACCCTCTTGCTACCACACTTCTTAAGAGAGCTTCTTCCCTAAAACACCGATATAATCGACTGTACTATACAATCGAATATTGTCATCGTCGATCTAACCGACGTAATGTTTGTGAGGTCATAAACCTTTTTTGAAACATCCTATAAGGATGAACTTTATGACAATGAAAAGAGCAAACCTTCCTCTTTCTAACGGTGTGTTTCTTGGTTATTAAAAGCGATTTTAGGGACCTTTTGTCACTTGAAGGACGGCATTTCGAAACCTCATCAATAGTGTTTGATTATATCCTGTTCAGTTTCATTTATAACCTGTAAGAAGAACTTGACCAGTTATTCTTGCCATGTTTTTGTGCCAGGAAGAAATGATGACAAAGTTATTTCACATTAGTACGTGTGTGATATAGATACAAATACTCTATCAATAGGGAAAGTGGCTAGAAATACTTAACTCTGCGAAGTAAGGTTTATCTTTTTAACTGATGTTTTATACTTTAATTTCTGGAACAATACGTAATAATTTTAATTTTTATGTTTATATATGCAAACGGTAAGTTCTTAGATTTGAAGTATAATGTTATAACTAGTGTTGGAAAACAGTGACAATAGACGACGAATGAATGAATGAGTGTGTAGTGTTTAACGCCCGCTTTTACTACATACGGCACCGCAGGCGATGACACTGATGATACATGAAATGAAGATGGAGCACCGGTGGAATGATATGGCGGGGGAAACCGGAGATCCCGGAGAAAACCCGCCCCAACGCCGTGTTGTCCACCACAAATCTCACTTTGCGGTCGCCTGGGATCGAACCCGGGCCGCCTTGGTGAGAGCCAAGCGGTCTAACCACTGATCCACGGCGTGGCCATAGACGACGAAGAGTATATACTTAGGTCATTCAATAATTAGTGGCAACATGTGAATTAACAACAAATAACACATTTTGGTAGTAGTCACATTACTGCAGTGCATAGATGTAATCCCCTCCAACATAAACTCGCCTCCACACATGAGGGAGCCGAGGATGTCATCCACAGCGTCTTGTTCTAGTATTCGAACAGACTGCTCTACTGCTGCCATAATTGCCTGGCTGGCTCTAAAGCGTACTCCTCTAAATTGTAATTTCATGTTGGAACAACACCAATTTCCCTTGCTAAATCAATACAAGTCCAACAACGAAGTTCTTTCAGCAGTGCTCTAACAACATTCATATGTACATCATCACTTGCTGATTGCGGTCTGCTAGCTCCACGTTTTTGATGAACGTCTTCCCTTCCTCTTAGAAATGCATTCGGCCACCTAGCCAGTATACGATATTGTAAACTCTGCCTGTCACAAGCTTCCAATGAAGCATTGGAACATGGCATTGTCGAGAATTCCAGAATTTTAATAAGCATATTTGTTCTTATTTACTAAACACATTCAGAGCACTAAGGATAACAGCCTACAATTAAACTTACTAAAATGTCTTATTAAATAAAATAACTGTCTTCAAACTCACAGCTGACGAACATTAGATGTTCTTATTTTTCACTGTTATCAGCTTACATCATTTCCGCTAATAGTGCCAAATGCAGGCAGTTTTGCCGTTAACTTTTGAATGACCCATGTATATTCTTGATGTAAATCAACCGATATCATTATCGATACTGGTGAGTTAAACTTTGCATACTTTTATGCAACATAATGCAGCTATTAGATGCGCTTAAAAGTATTTTCTTTGTAATTGAGTATATTTTTGTAGTGCTAATTACACTGGGTAACAATGAAAATGTTTCGGGCTTAAAAATAATGAATTTACATTTATTTCCATCTGCTGAATTCAAAAATCACTATAAAACTGATAAATTAGCTGTGGTTTTGAAGATAAAGTGGCATTTTATTTTCACCTGTCAAATAACAAAACATAATCAGAGAGAAATTTCCGAAATTTAGTTATGAAAAAGTTAAGGAAGGCATTTTTGTCGGACCACAAATAAGAGAACTTGTAAAGGATCCTGCTCTTGACCAAATTTGGGGGAAAGAGTGTTGTTCATGGATTTTTAGGCAACAAAAGTGATGAAAACTACAAGCATTAGGTGACAGTGTTCCTGCAAAAATACCGTAACATTGGATGCAACATGTCCCTTAGGATACATTTTCTTCACTCCCACCTAGACTTTTTCTCTACTAGTTGTGGAGCTGTTAGTGATGAATATGGGGAGAGATTCCATCAGGACATTTCTGTTATGGAACAAAGATATCAGAGCCGTTGGAGTGAAGTAATGCTTGCCGATTACTGTTGGTCTTTGTATAGGGATTCCGCGGAACTCCATCACAAGAGGCAAGCTAAAAGACGGCGAAGTCTTTAGGCCACCACATGATTCTCTTCAGACACGACTATCTGCGAAGTATTCTTCCAGCAATTTAGAACCCTTAGCATGTAATTACCAGTTAAAAAAATCAAATTTCCTTTCATTGTTGTTAGCATGTATGCAATTAAAATGTATCCTTTTCTCTCAATCCGTTAATATGTATTACTTCCACCTTGTGTATATCATAGGAACTAGAGCTAATAAAAATGTTTCAGTGTCATATTTGTTTTTCTCAGCCCAAAATTAGTAGGAATTGCCTCATAAAGTGCTGGAAACATTCAAAAATTATTTTTTTGCTGCCCGGTGTTATCATTCGCGTTATTCCAAAAGAAATGTGTAACATTATATTTAAATATTAATAATCTGATTGTTGTAATTATACATGCCTGGGTATATATTTGCTATCTGATAATTCTGTTAGTTTTTAAACGTTTAATTTTACTTTAAAATTAATTATTATGACTTTTTTCCTAAAAGCTATTCACCGCTGTTGACCTATCTGAGGTTCTTGGCATTTAAACACTTAGCAAGTACCGTCGATCTAATCGACATGCGGCAACTAGAGGGTTAAGATATTTTCGTGGCAAATGAAATGTATATTTTGAATTTTATAGGTATAGTCTCGAAAGTCTTCTTCATTCTGAATGGCATTTGCCTAACTGGTAAGCCGTAATAAATACGCAAAGTCTTACTGAAAAAAAAGAAAAAAAATGTGGAATCTCGTTAAAATACATTTTATGCCTCATACATCCTTTTTCTGGAGTGAACAGATATTCCTTGCTATTTGTCTGAATTTCCCATAAGCTCTTAAGCTTTTCTCAAATGGCAAGTCATTATTCTTATTTTATCTCTTGGCAATGCAAGGAAATGGATTGTCGAATCCATCCATATATCTACGAACCAGCTTTGAAACATGTGACTATCGCTTAAAGCCTAATGTATTCCCATATTCCCTTTGCACCTAAGTAGAGATGATTAACAGTATGAGAATGCTTATTTCCATTAAAATTAAGTAGAGGAATAAACTTTATAATAATTGTTTATATAAAAGCAGAGCGATCTTCTGATATGATCTGTCATATCACATATTTCCTCGTGTTCATAGTCTTACAGTTATTTGTGTTTGTGTATTTACTTCGATTTCTGTTTGTACATAAGTTATCTACATATCTATTAGTATTGATATATTTCTGTATTACATGTTAAGTTTATAGATATGTATGTATGAATTTTTGTATTTTGTCTTACTACTTAGTCCTTCATCTAAAAGCCCGCCTCGGTAGCGTAGATGATAGCGTGTCTTCCTCACGTTCAAGAGGTCCCGAGTTCGAATCTTCGTCAGGGTGAGTTACCTGGATAGTGCTTTTTCGGGGTTTTTCCCTTATCCTGAAAGACGAATGCCTTTTAACTCTAAGCTCCAAGGACCTCGGACGCATTGAGCCATTTCACCCATTTCATTCATCGTCCGATACGACAATTGTTGGAGGACGTACATTAAAAAAAAAGGAAAAAGAAAGGAAAAACTTCATCTAAAATTACCAAACCTCTCTAATTCGTTTCCACACAGACACGCGCACTTACCTCTCTCTCTCTCTCTCTCTCTCTCTCTCTCTCTCTCTCTCTCTCTCTCTCTCTCTCTCTCTCTCTCTCTCTCTCTCTCTCTCTCTCTCTCTCTCTCTCTCTCTCTCTCTCTCTCTCTCTCTCTCTCTCTCTCTCTCTCTCTCTCTCTCTCTCTCTCTCTAAAGCGAAAGTAAAATCTTCAAAAAATTTGAGAGAGAAAATATAATTATTTGACAGTTCAAACTAAAATGAATATATCTCTGAATTGTAGTGCTACAGAAATTATACAGTATTTATAGGACTTACAAAATGTGCATGTTTTTAGTAAATTTAATCTGGATCTTTTGATTTTCGTGTACAAGAGATACAGAAACTCATTAAGAATGAAAAGGCATTGGTATCGTATTCAGAGAAAGTTCCAGGTATACATTTTATTGGTATTCAAAATGCCTTAACCACATGTGTTTTAATAAAAATTGTTATACCCATTTTTGAGATAATACTTTTAGAAATAAAAACAAAATTCTCATGTAAATAATGGTTTTGCATATTTTAAATTTTCAGCTCCCATCCTTGGACGACAATGAGCTTAAATAAAACATTTTATATTCATACATTTCATTTTTGAGTTATGTTCCTTACACACACACACACACACACACATACACACACACACACACACACACACACACACACACACACACACACACACACACACACACACACACACACACACCTTTTCCTGAAACATTTCGCAAAATATGTATTTGTTATAAATATTCTTATAGAATTTTGGGAATGAACAAAGCAGTAACTTTACTTGTGTTTTGTTCTGGTATTTTATTCATTTAAATAAAAAGGTGCACTTATATACAAGTCAAATATGTAACTAAGCTATTTATGCGCACTATCTAAAGCCAGACATTTTTTTAAAAAGGACGATTGAACGGTACGCCACAAATGTTAAGGTACATTTAATATGTAACATACAGCTAATATACGCACATGTTAGTCGTATATAATATTATATACGCACATATTATTATTATTATTATTATTATTATTATTATTATTATTATTATTATTATTATTATTATTATTATTATTATTATTATTATTATTATTATTATTATTATTATTATTATTATTATTATTATTATTATTATTATTATTATTATTATTATTATTATTATTATTATTATTATTATTATTATTATTATTATTATTATTATTATTATTATTATTATTATTATTATTATTATTATTATTATTATTATTATTATTATTATTATTATTATTATTATTATTATTATTATTATTATTATTATTATTATTATTATTATTATTATTATTATTATTATTATTATTATTATTATTATTATTATTATTATTATTATTATTATTATTATTATTATTATTATTATTATTATTATTATTATTATTATTATTATTATTATTATTATTATTATTATTATTATTATTATTATTATTATTATTATTATTATTATTATTATTATTATTATTATTATTATTATTATTATTATTATTATTATTATTATTATTATTATTATTATTATTATTATTATTATTATTATTATTATTATTATTATTATTATTATTATTATTATTATTATTATTATTATTATTATTATTATTATCATTATTATTATCATTATCATCATCATTATCATTATCATCATCACCATCCAGTTCCAAGAGAAAACTGCATCATTTTTTTTCAACTTCTCCCTGATGTATAAATATGTACCTTATTTCCTATACACTTTCTTTATTACTGTAGCTATAGTAAACAGATGAGGTGTTGAATTCCATCCATAAATTGAGCATCGAGATTTCTCAGAAATATGTTTTTCGAAATAAATATAATTTTAGATGATGCCGTACAAATATTATTTTATGTTCCATTATTAAGCAAAATGCTAACACTGTAAAATATGAAAAGGTTAGTTATTTAGGATTATTAATTAGCTGAAATCTCTGCTAACTAAATGCACAGGGATTTAGTAATAGCAGTCCTTTGTTCAATCCTTAAATTAATTAACGATCCATTTTGTTGTTTTGGTTGCAGATTAATGGCGACATAGTGAGTTTTTGCATGCAGGGAGAGCTCCTCTTCCTCATGCAGTGTCAAGACGGAGACGTCGGAATGCTCAGCGACACGTTAAAGGTTATTCCACGTAAGTACGTCCCACACACCTCTGATAGTTATCACAACTTGTACCTACAGGATGTACAAACATAACCATCTTAACTGCTTTAAAATTTCTGATTTGTTAAATACAAATTATCTCATCCACGTTCTCTTCTACAAATAGTTCTTATACGAGATTTTCATTCTATCCATTTTTTAAGGTAATGTACCTGTGAAAACGTTTAAAAACCACAGCTTACACTTGAACCACCTGAAATCATAGTAATGTAATGAAACCGTTGCAAACAAATTTTAATCAGACATCTGTATTATTTCAGAGATGGTTTTTGTGAATTTAAATAATTTAATCGTGTTAATTTAACATCTCCCACTACTGTTTGTGTCCTACTAAGGATTTTAGTACATCTACAACAGACCATCATAGGAAAATGAACCTTCTCTATGCTAGAGAAAAAAAATAATAAGCCCTTTACACTGTGACTGTTCTGATATTGTATCACGCTATGAAAATATTTAATAAAACGAACGTAATTATGACATTTCAAAAATGGCTATGTGAGTCTTATTAGTAGGCCCCGGATAGTTATGTAAATACATGAAAATACTGTCGCAAAGCCGTTATCTACGATAGTGCCCAGTGTATACAAAGAGCCGGCAAATAAAGATAGCGGAGGTAAAAACTTGCCGGCGCAGATTAAGTTACGCTTCTGGAAGGTTCGGATTTTGTCATTCGATGTCTTGTCATTCCATAAACATCTTGTTTGTCCCTGATATCTCTCGAATTTATGAATGAGATATATAAGAGATTGTGACACGCCAGCGGGCAGTTGTAAAACCAGAGTGAGTCGCGAGAGGTAAGCAGAGAACAGCTGAGAGTGCTGTTGTAACGTGAGCTGATGTAAACTTAACGCTGTTTGTTATTGTCATCAACCTTGGTAGACTGTGTATATGTGATGTAATGTTGTTACGTGAGAATTGAACAGTGTATTTCTACGGAAATAAAGAACATTTAGAGTTTCGGCAAATTGGACTTTTAATTCTACGAACCAACGAAGTCACAATATATATATATATATATACATATTTTGTCCTTAAGTACATATTCTCATATATTTTACTTTTCAATACATATTTTACACATTTATTAATATTTGCAAGCATTGTTGCAATTTTATTCGTTTTAACATGCGTGTTTATACTAGAAGTATATAGCTAGCAGTAGACAGTCGGTCTCTCTGGTCTGTCGCGTTGATCTCGTGATTAGCACCTTGCCAATGCAAGTCCAAGTCAAGCCATCAACACGAGAAAATAGTCAGCCGCAGTAGTTTTTTTTTTTTTTTTTTTTTAATTTACGTCCTCCAACGTTAAGTTATATCGGACGATGAATGGAATAGGTGAAAGATGTTCAAATGAGCCCAGGGTCCATAGAGCTTAGAGTTACCCAACATTCGTCTTTCAGGATAAGGGAAAACCCCTGACCGAGATTCGAACTCGGGACCTCTTGAACCTGAGGCAGACACTCTAACACTACGCTACCGAGGCGGGTAGAGTCAGCTGCAGTTGGCCGGTGGGTGTAGATTGAACTTTTCATTGTAGTAAAAGATGCCGAAGGAGGAAACCTCCTTCTGTGTAAAGTTAAAGCATTACACAGAGGAATTTAACAATTTTTCAACAGACGGAATGGTCCAAATGTCTGGTCTGTGAGAAGAATGTTCCTTGTTCTCAGCGTTTTCAAGTGTTGTAACATTTATCCACGTCACGTCATCAGGCCCATCATCGAAGACCACATCTCAAAAGCAGTTGTTACTCACTGAATCGCAAGCTCAGAAACGTCCAGAATCTCGGAAGTCTGAGTTTTCAAGTGATCTTTACCGTACTATGAATTGTGCTGATATCCCTATCTGTAAATTAAAAAATATAGCACTACGTAAATTTCTTGAGAAATACACACATGAAATTGTGCTAGATGAATCTAAAATCAGAAATAATTATGTTGCTGACTTATGTAAGCAAACAATAAACTCTATTCGTTTGGAAATTGATGTTGATGATCCCATTTGGGTTTCATTGACGAGACAACGGATGCACAGGGAAGACATATTGGAAATGTTATAGTGCGCGTGTTGAAAGATAATGAAGCGAGTAAGCCTGTGTTGATAATTTGTGAGGTGTTACCAAAATGCAATCATAGAAATATTGTTAATTATTTAATGATGCAATGGGACTTTTGTGGCCCAATGAGGTGAAACACAGCAATGTGTTCCTTCATGTGACGGATGCAGCACCATATATGTGCAAAGCTGCTACACTTTTGCAAGTTTTATATAATAATGTTACATCTCACATGTCTTGTCCATGCATTCCATCGCATAGCAGAACTGGTTCGTTCTAAATTTTCTAATGTTGACACACTCATTTTGAATACAAAGAAATTGCTTTAAATGCTTGCAACAGAGTTGATAAATTCAAAGAAATGTTTCCTGAGCTTCCAGTCCCTCCTCAGCCAATCTTAACGAGGTGGGGAAGCTGGATTGATGCTGTAGACTACTGATGCTCTGAAGCAAGTTCTCCAGCATTTTGATTCCCAAAATGCAGTTTCTGTTGAATCAACCAAGGAGTCATTCAGTGATGTGAAACTTAAACATGATATTACCTACATTCAATGCAATTTTTCCCATTTATGCATTGCCATTAAATCGTTGGAGGCATCATCGTCTAAGGCTCTCCGAGAGCCTTGATGTTCATTCTGTTGTCACTTCTCTGGAAAGTCTACAAGGGCCAGTTGGAGCTGCAGTGAAGGATAAACTCTCATACAGTTTGTAGAGAAACCCTAGGATTGAAGACAATCAGTGCTATTAACAGAATTCTAAGTTAAGGTAGTGCCGAAGACTTGGAAATTTATCACACCGCAGAAGACTTGTGCAAATTTAAATATGCACTCATTACTTCATGTGAAGTTGAACGATCATTCAGTCAGTACAAAGCCATATTACGCGACAGCAGAAGAAGTTTTATATTTGAGAATTTGAAACACATGTTTGTACCTGATTGCCGGGGATCGTTATTTAAAAAATTAGGAGCAATATGCGACTTCCAATTTTTGACTTATTTACATACATCTCCAATTTACTATACCTAATTCAAGAGCATGTAGGGGAATTCTGATATTATGATGTTACATATTTCTTTATATTTGAATAGTTTAGTTACATATTTCAGTATTTTAATATATGTACATATTTTACTGATTTTTACTAAACTATCCGGGCCATACTTCTAAGTAATCAATTATTCATAAATGAAAAATTGAAGGTGTTTCTGTCATATCCCGGCAAAACGGTGAACTTAAGTATACGAGTTGGCATATAAGGAACTTTTTACAGGCGAGCGCACACGCGCGCGCTCACACACATGCATACACACACACACACACATACACACACACACACACACACACACACACTTCTGAAACTGTATCCTTTGGTTTCAGCTAAGCTTAAAGTGAAATCTCGTTATGAATTTTTCTTTGCTACTCTCTATCCCCTCAGCTTACTCTCGGTAAGTGAGAGAAAAATAAAACTATACCCGCAAGTGTTACGTGCTAACGTGGAGTTTCTGAAGTTCATTGTTGGACTACGAGTACTTAAAACATTTACTGTTATGTACTGAAGTCTAAAGTCTGTATGGAAACACTTCACGGGGGACATCTCGCTCACTGATACCTTTGAAGATCTGTTGTGGCCATAAGTACACAAGTAAGTCCCTAGCAGTTCCTGGCTTAAAGGCCCTTTTCATTGCCGGAGTCTTTCAGAGAGTACGATGAACAACATAAAATAGAATAAAAATCTGTATAATAACCCTGGCACATAATTTCTTAAACCACGGCTAATACGCCAGATTTTTAACATTTTTAAACTACTTTCATATAAATAAATTTATAATTATTATTATATAGCATTTATAAAATAAAACAAAGTTATATAAATTAAACAAAGTCTTTTTTATCAAAATCGATTTAAACAAAAACATACAATGATGTTTCATTCATATCAACATCAGTCACAAAAACTAAAACTACCAATCTTTTAACAACAAATATATAAAATTAAACTATTATTATCATTATTATTGTTGTTTAAATAATTTTATATATAAAGAGGAGGTCCAAAGCTATAGGGTCGCTCTTACGAGCTCAAGCTCTGCTAAAACAGAAAAGTGCGATGAACAATCCATCAATATGCCCTCTAGAGTCCAGAGGAATAACTATTCCTTACTTTGAGCAAACCAATTGCTATACCAATGTTCCTCACTGCCACTCATATCCCACGAAACTTGAAAGATAAGAAAGAATCAGAATAAAAGGGAAATTATCAAAAGGAAATCCTGGCTGATTGGAGATCACTTCAGCATTTGCATATAGATCAGGGAATACCGCAAAAAAAAACAGTTTACACTGGATTTTTGACAGAAATTGAACCTATAACTTCCTGATTGTGAACTCCAGAGCTATCACGCGCGATCTTCACGAGGAAAAAGGAAATTCAACTTATTCGCATATGCTAATCTCATGATAAGATAAACTTTCGATAAGTACTTACAAGACAGAGAGAGTTTTCAAATTTTTTCTGTAATCTTTGTAACAGCTACCGTTAATTTAATTCTGATTTTAGCGTATACCCGAATGTTTCTAAAGGATGCTATAGTAATGACGCAGACGATATGTATATACTGTTATGTCACTGTCCTGGCGTTAAGTGCACACAAACCGTAAACTGGAACGAGAAGGGAAAAGCTGTTCGCTGTACTATGCCATAACGTGAAACGATTATTGCAGGCACTGGTTGTAAGATATACCTCGTGCTGCATTACTGCTAAACTTCCTACACCTTATAAACTTAAAGTACTTCCTAAGAACATGGGAGAAAAAAAAAATCTGTGGCATAACAATCCATTAACGTTTATGTACATAGGTATAGTTACTATAGACTGTATTCATCGGTAAGGTTATCCTCTTTCTCTACTATTTACTCATAATAGGTAGACGAAAGCTTTACTGCATTTTATCCAAATATTTGATATGCAGATTTCACCAGATGCTTTAAGACTGCCTCAATAAAAAGGAGTTGTTTATAAAAAATCTCTGTGTATGTGCGATGTATGTATATCTGTTACGAAAATCAGATGAAATGACAAACGTATTTATATATAGCTTCTGCCAAGTTTACGAAGTTTTCTCAGAAAAATCTGCCAGCCCAAATTATCCTTTGTATGGAAAACTTTCCTTACTTTTTAAATAGCTCTAAAGACTTAGAATGAATTACGACATGCTTAAGAAAATTGCATCGCAAATAAAATTCTATATTGAATTTTATTGGAGAAAGGATGTTACAATTTAATTATTATTTTGTAAAGATCTTTAATTTGTATTTAATTTATACATTAAAATGTTAATCTAAACTTAAAAGAATTAGAAAGGAGAAATATATTTTTGAGGAACTACAGTAATTAAACAATACGGTTTTAAAAGGCATGTGAGCTACACGGTGGCTGTCCTGTTGAAAACTTATATGCCAGAGAGCGGAAGATAGAGAGAGGGAGCGAGGAAAGTAACATTTCTCGTCTAACAAATTGTCAGAGTGTACTTAGGCAGCAAAGTATAATTATGATAGTATTATAAACTGTAACATGCAATATTAGCATGCTTATTTATTGAAAATAACATACCTGGATTGCTGGAATAGGAATTGCTAACTTAAAAGAAATAAAGGTTCTTCAATGTCTGTGTTACAAGTTTTGTCCTGTTTCACAATAGGCAACACTCACACGCTCTGGTCATGAGTTCCTGGCTTTGTGAAAAATTGATCCGGTCACGCATTTTCTCAGATGACAATTCATGTAAGAACTGTAAAAATAATATTACTGGCCTGGGAGCAGAGTGCTCTACCCCTAGTATCACGCCATTGGTACCAGGCTTTGAAAGTGACATTGTCAATAGTTTACAAAGCACAATGTCAACGTGTGAATTTTCTGCTTACTGTCACAGTTGCACCAAGCGCTTATAACTCAATTTGTGTTACGCACTGGCCTTGTACCGAAATTCAAAGAAGACGTGCACGTGCTCTTGGACTGTAGTGATCCGTGGTCAGTTAATTTATGAATAAATATATACAGTTTGCAACAGTTGTTTTTTTTATTTTAGCCCTGAGAATTGAAAAATGTTATGTGTTTAAAAAGGATTAGTTTAAAATGACTGTTTTGTGTGAAAAAGAAACTATTTGTATAGTTGGCCATGAATGGGTAAATTATGTAAATGAGATGATGTAACTTTAAAGGAATGTGGTGCAACGATTGGTGTTGACCAATCAGAACGAGAGTTCTTTAGTAGTTATGGCGACCTAGGACAGAAAATCAATAATCATGGTACGAAGGATTTAAATCGCCCCACTTGATCCTGTAACGTCGGAAATGGAGGAAGTAAATTGTAATACTTTGTGTTTTGGAAAGTTGGAAATAGGAAGTATTTCTTCATGAAATACGTCAATACAATTTTCTCATCATTGATAAGAGGAGTATTGTAATTAAAATATAATTATCAGATTGAATAATTTTAAATTGTAAATAATTCAATTATTTCGCAATTGTATGAAAAGTTAATTTCCTCGCTCTATACCACACCCTGAATCCAGAGTTCCCATGACTTGAGCTACGCGAGAGAACATCCAGTACTTCCAGAATTATCATATTTTCTCCACATACCAACATGTAACATAAGGCACCGCTTCGTGAGACTCTATAATTCATCATCCCATGGCTTCATCATCAGAATTCCTCATCTCTCCATCGCATACGTAATAGTACGTTACAAGTTTCTATAACGACACCTCGTAATGTCTTACTCAGTACTGTATTATAAAAAGGAATAGCACATGGGCAAGTTTGGTAGCCTGTCATGAACGTGGCCGCGCCATGGCTGAGTGGTTAGACCGCTTGGCTCCCACCAAGGCGGCCCGGGTTCGATCCCAGGATAACGCAAACTGAGATGGGACGGGACATGTCACTGGGATGGGTTTTCTCCCGGTGCTCCGGTTTCACTCGCCAGCATCCCACCGATTGCTCCATCATCATCTTTCCTATCACCTAATCTCTCTCGTACTTTCACTTCCGGTGTTGGGCTGATCACCCATCCCGGATTTTGTCTAGTCAGGAAACTTCAGAAGGCCCTATGTTCCACTTAAGGAAATTCAGGAATTGATTCATTCTTCATTCTATTATAAACATAAACACGGGAGTCAGGTGCTTATTAGGCCGCACCGTGGCTCAGTGGTTAGACCGCTTGGCTCTCACCAAGGCGGCCTGGGTTCGATCCCAGGAGACCGCAAAGTGAGATTTGTGGTGGACAACACGGTGCTGGGGCGGGTTTTCTCCGGGACCTCCGGTTTCCCCCGCCATCTCATTCCACCGGTGCTCCATCTTCATCTCATGTATCATCAGTGTCATCGCCTGCGGTGCCGTATGTAGTAAAAGCGGGCGTTAAACACTACACACACACAGGTGCTTATTCTCGAAGCGATAACTCGGGAACCATTCGTCGTAGAAAAATGGCCTCTATACAGGCTGCTCAAAAATTCTTGCCGCATATACCAAAGCATATTGCAATCTCGAATTTCCAGTAGTAATTTTGGGCTCATGAAAAAGAAGAATCTGTTGTTCACTCTTGTGCTCTGCTGTCCGAGGGCTCAAGGTGAGCCCTAATTAGCTGAACTCATATACCTTCTAATACCGTACGCCTTATACTAACTTATACGTAATCGCATATTTAGGGATTGAACTATGGAGTGACTCCTGTAAAGTCCTCTCCATGCTGAACAAAAAGAATCTCAAAAAAATTGTGTTATTAAGCAATTAGGAAGTATTCTTCGTTATTGGTTTCAACTTTAAACTTATAGTTTTGTCAAGCGAAAATTTGCTATTCGTTTGTACTCGTAGTAATGTATAGAACATTCAGTCCCAAACACAATTGCTACATAGAAATGTTATTATACCTATAATAAAATGTATGACAACTAACAATGAGAACTTAGATAAAATGGCAGGCTTTTGTATGAACAGTTTGTAAACGGCTGAGTAGAGAAAGCCATACAGAAGCAACACATCCGATTTTTCTTCTAGGTCATGAAATTTAACGTAGGGTTTGCTTTTTAAATGCTAAACTGTCGTTTTAACCTTCTGTATTCTCGTTGCAGGGTTAAAATGTCCTCCTTCAACTCGCTCGCTCACTCACTTATTCACTCACTCCTTGTTATACCTGTAGTGAATAAGAATTTGGATTTTCATGCATGAAAGATTTCAATTTGAGATGCGCAAGGTTAGTCCCTTCCGGACGCTCGTTAACTTATCCAACACAGAATTCTTCTTTTCTCGCGTGCAAAACCGTTATTTGCAGCCAAGTTACAAGACTTCGCTGAGAATTGAATTGAACCAAGAGCCAGCGGTCAGCCTTGCTTAAATACCCCAATGATGTGTTCTGTTTTTATTGGGAATGAATAAGGCTTTGATCATTCACCATGAATTCGAGTTATTTGTTTACTACTCAATTAAATATCTGAAGCATATGGCATTTTAATCAACATTGATGAGCCATTTCTGAGAAAATTTGAGGCATGAGGTGTGATGAAGTTCAGAGAGGGTATTTCGACTTGTGCAAGAATTGTGTACCTTTGTCCCTGGAAGGGAGGACTGAGGTAAGAGGGGACAAAGTGGTTGAATCTAGGAGACATGACAGCAGAGGGCAGCGCCCCTATTGATTTGAGACTTCCCTGTGGCAGTTTGTAACACCTTCTCTCCTCCCCCTGTAGGCTTACACATTCCACTGGGAGGTCAGGAACTCCAAGACCGTCCATGATCCCAACATCTACGGTTTAATAGAGCATCCTATTTCCCTGTCATGCAACTGCGAGACTCCCAACAACACTCATAATCCTGGAGCAGTGAAGGAAGATAAAGATAAGATTAAATGAGAAGTGGGGTGAAATTTGGGGACCGGAAACTCGGGGTGGAGTGTAAGTGAACTTCCCAGTATTCGCCTATGAATTTCTACAAGAACCTGGTTCAGGAAGGTCGCGAGCAGTGAACCCCGTCCTCCCGAATATATGTTACATATGTTACCACCACGCCACGTTGCTCAATTTGATGAGATAAAAATTAACGTTTCTCTTTTTTTTCATTATCAAAAATAGGTGCTTAAAAATCTTCATGAGGTATCCGTAGAAGTTGCTAAATATCTCTGGTAAACAGCTTGACGCAGTCCCTGTCAGCTAGGAACACTGGAAAGATATATAACTTGATATCAGAAAGACATTAACATAAACAAACGAATAAATATAATAAATGACGAATCCCAGAATAGATATATGTCATAACGTGAGCTTATATTCGAGAGACGGCCACAGTGACAAGGCCACTCTGGGAAGGTCAGTAAACCCACTTTGCAACCCCTTTAAACAAACAGCCCTACTCCATTGTCTGTTTTGCCGCAAAGGCAAACGTGGTGCCAGCTAGTCGCAAACCAACCCATTGTTACAATCCCATGCGTGCTTCTGACAACAGGCTTTGAGATTTTGACAACGCTCAGAACGCATGCTTCCGCATAAATTTTAGCAAGTTGGTCGTTACAGAAAGCAACTTTGATATTAAGTCCAGGGCTGGAAGATTTGAATACTGATCGTAAGTGGGGATAGGTGATGGCCAATGGAGAATTAATATTGGTTCACGTGATTTTTCAAACTCCAGAAAAGTACCTGGAGTAGGGGTAATTCAAAGAAATGGCTGAAAGTAGGTTTTTCTTATAAGAGCACTTCGGTCCTGTGATCTACGTGAGACGGGCGCGTATTCGGCGTCGTCTAACAAGTACACTTCCACGCCATGCACCAAGACAAAGTACAATATTTAACAGTCGCTCCAGTGAAAATTAGTGCAAAGATTCATATATATTTCAACTACGCAGAGCTATTGCTTCTACACATCACATCAAAGTACTGACGTGGGATACAGCGACGCTGAACACAGCAACCACGCGGACGACAACTTCACAGTGGCGAGCAAAGGAGTCTAAGGGACAACAGTAAACTTTCATCTACCAAATTCGAGGTGTCTTCTTCATTCAACCCACACCTATTCAGGACGCACTCACTCCCTGAAATACAGATGAGAGTTCTCAAGCAAGAGCTACATCATAAGTCACCTCTAACCGGATCCAATCTCCCTATCCTTAACCTCCGCACGCTACCAAACCTTAATTGTGAGGCGTTGAGCACAAGGGAGAACTCGGCGTGTTTCGCTACGGGCCGGACCGCCTCAAACTATTTAATCAATGTAATTCTAAAACGAAAATACGGGTTGGAAACAAATTTTGTATTTAAATCTAGCATTTTTTAAGAATGCGATGCAACGATTCCCTTAAAATTCCCTAAAACTAGCTACTGTGTGTATGAAAATGTTTCGTTATTGTTTCGTTAATAATTGTTTCCAATTATTTTGATATAAATACTGTATAATAGAAAATTAATATGAGGAATAAAATTTGTAAGTTTCTGTGACGTACGCTTGAATGTTTTATGATTGTGAAACTATTATGAGACAGAAGAAAACTTATTTGAAAAATGTAGAGCTTTTAAAATGCAAACCACTCCCAATGGACGTTGTCTACTCCAGGCCAACCACGCTAGATTCCGCTCTTCAAGTGATTGCTCCGAATGAGCCAACATTTTATTCTTACAATCACGCTGTGCAACCGGATATTTTGGACATAGGTCTTCTTAAACAATTTACACTTCCAGTTTACATGCAACCTCTTCCAGAGCTTGATTCTGATCACTGTCCGGTGGTTATTAAATTCTGCTTTGATCCCATAATAGCACGGCCACCAGAGTACCTTATCACTGGACCTGTCAATTGGAATGCTTTCCAGTGGAATATGAATACTCTTCTACACATACCTCGCACTATTGCTAACCCTACAGATATTGATTCAGCTGTAGCGCATCTTCGAGACGTCATTCACACCTCCGTAAAATGTGCTATTCAACACCGTTCTTATTGCCATGGCACCAGATCACCACGGCTACCAGATCACCTTCTCTAGATGATTCGAGCTAAACACCAAATGCGTCGTCTTTGGCAACGCCATAAGGAGCCTTGGCAACGAGAACGTCTTAACCAACTCATTCGCCAGGCTAAGCATGCCTTGGATGAGCACCGTTACAGCAGCTATCAACACTTCCTCTCAACCATCTGTCCTACAGACAGCTCGCTCTGGAAAGTGACGAAACAGATACTCCGGGAACCGCTTCAATTGCCGCCGCTTCGAGTCAACAATCTAATCGACAACACTACCTTGGTAAAGTGCGAAACAATAGCTGCCCACTTTGAATCTACATTCACACCAAATCCGGCATCTGATCCTGCCTTCACTGCATATGTTCAGGAGCGCCTGAGTACTTCCCGGCCTATGGTTCCGTTGCCCATTAAGCGGATTTCATCTAGCGAGGTACGATCTATTATTCAATTTATGCTCAATAAGAGGGCCCCTGGAAACGATCTTATTCCACCAGTTGTATTGAAACACTTCACAAAGCTTTTTAAATCGACGGATTTCCATTTTTAAGGCCGGTTTCCAAGAGGAGCTGAACTGTAATCCAGCGACACGATCAAGTGTGCTCCTTTTAGAGGAAATCGCCAAATATCAATACAGCTTGATAATCAGATTAAGTAGTTACGTTTCTTTGACGCAATCTTCTATACTCACACAATCTCCTGACCTTGCATTTAATTTACTGAAAACAGTCTTTTGTTCAGTAATGCGAATTTTGATGGTGTTTTGTCTTTGTTTATAGTTGTGTTATATCCAGTATTTCATTTTTGGTTATAAAATTTTATAAATACCCTGATGATGGTAGCGATGCACACTCCCAAAACGTCGACATTTAATCGTCTTTTCACCTGGTTTGTCGCCCGAGAAGAAAGTGAGCAAGGTAAAGAAATGTTGGTTTACCTCATTACGTTGAAACCTACATTCTTAGGGGAGCGGAGTGGATCTATAGGGCTATGTCTTGCTGTTAGTGATGGTGATTTTGAAAATGATTTTAAAAGTGCCTACTGGTTTCTTTAATAAAATAAAAAGGATTGAAATTTTACCAAGCTAAATTTTTCTTAGGATGGGGCATTAAATAAAGATGTCGCCTTTAATGCATTTAATACCAGGCTATAATATTGTACCAAGTTTCTAATGTATCCGAATTTGTGTTTTTTTTCCTTGATTTTAATAAAGAGTTAGACATATACGCATTCATGTTTTAAGTATTGTTCCTATTAATAAACACTCTAAATCTGTATATTGTTACGCAGTAGCTTTTACGCACATTTATTTTAAGTTCGACGTCAATAGTTGGAACGATAAACAGGGTAAGACACTCACTAATTCGGAGTATAAACGTGAATCAGTATTGCCAGAGAACTAAATCGTTCTGGAAGTTCCGACATCCCGAACGTTCTGCAAAGTTCCTTCGGCTATATGAGCTATGTGAGTGAGAAGGTATGGCAGGTGAGGTAGTCTGACGAAATGAATCTCGCGGAGCGAGTAAGGAAGTTAGCAATTGCGTTCCTAGAGCGGCGAATACCGCTCCTCTCTAAATGAGATAAGAGACAACTGAGGTAACGTGTAGTGAGTGTTGCTTCTGCATAAAATTGGAGACATATTGTGCTCGATTTCCGAGCGAGTGAATCGGCTGGAAAAAGAGTCGGGCACTTTTCCTCTTGTCTCCTACGTCAGAGAACAAAGTGAAGTGACAGTGTACAGTACAATTAGCTCACATTAGTGTAGTCATAAAGAGAGCTAAACATACTTTAAGAGAAAATTGAACCAGATTATTCACCCTCTTGCTGCCGCCTTTCGATTAGATCGACTGTGTTTAAATCCCAACCTCAAAATCGGCAGATTTCAATAGTGCCAAATTGCTACGTTTGGTAATGTTAGACTTAGAAACAAAATCATAAATGTAATTTTAAAGCAAAATTAAAAATGTAAAATGTGAATTTTGCCGGTTAATTTCTGTTGAATACTCGATTAACTAACAGAGTCATCCGATAGCAAATTTATATGCACTGCATGTTTAATTACAAAAGAAGTAGTAATTTTGTTATTATAATTTGAAATGAAATGCCTCATATTCCTATTAAAATAACACGAGTGATATTTAGCGCCACAAAGGTGTACCCAGTTAAGAATAAAATAATTATAAACACATTTTAATAACTGTATTATTTTACACAAAAATTACGCAAAATTTAACTCACCAGTATCGATGATATCAGGTGATTTTCATCAGGAAATTATATACCCTTCGTCTATTGTCGCTGTTTTCTAACACTGGGTACAACATTATACACCAAAAATATAAGAATTTTCTGTTTACATATATACATAAAAACAATTATAATTATTTCTTATGGCTTCAGATATTAAAGTATAATATGTAGGTACATTAATTAAAAAGATAAACCTTACTTAGCAGAATTAAGCATTTCTAGCCACTTTCCTTACTGCCAGAATATTTATATCGATATCACACTCGTCCTAATATGAAATAACTTTGTCATCATCATCATCATTATCTCTCTCTCTCTCTCTCTCTATCTCTCTCTCTCTCTCTCTCTCTCTCTCTCTCTCTCTCTCTCTCTCTCTCTCTCTCTCTCTCTCTCTCTCTCTCTCTCTCTCTCTCTCTCTCTCTCTCTCTCTCTCTCTCTCTCTCTGGCACAAAAACATCACGATGATAACTTGACATGTTCACTTTTTCAAGTCATAAACAGAACAGGATATGGCCAAACTATATTGCTGAGGGTTAGAAATACCTTCCTTCAAATAACAAAAGATCCCCTTTAATGACCAAGAATATACCTTCTAAAGAATAAGGTTCGCTCTTTTCATTGCTATAAAAGACATTCCTATAGGATGCTTCAAAAATAGATTTACAACCTCACAAACATTGCGTTGTAGCGTAATGGGTATATTTGCAATAGATACAATCCTAAACGAATAATGATGACCTAGTCACAGTCAAAGATGTGGCAGAAGGTCGTGAACCACTTCCTGTGATAGACACACAAACGATGCAAGTGGAACTGAGTATCAAGTATCATAACGTTGAAAGGTACATCAACCCACGTGGAATTATTCATTCTGTGTAGGAGGTTCAGATAACGATATAAAACCTAGCACAGATTAAGACAGGGAGTTCAGTAGGTTGGTGTATCGATGTCAACAGTTCAGTTATAGCTGAACCCAAGCCCGTGGATGTGAGGTCCGACTCGCTACAACTGTCCAGGTACTATGTAAACAATCATTATCTTATAATGTTAGTTAATTAGAGCTTGCTAACGACGGAACTGTTGAATTCCACTCAAATTAAGTAAAGGTATGTCGTTTTTATTATGTTATAATTGTGAGTTGCTTTACCCCTGAATCTGCGTTCCCCTCGTGACGTTTCCTAAATACCCCCAACGTCACAGCGTCGATTAGATCGACGACAGTCTTCTCTCGGTATAGCACAGTCGATTATATCGAAGTTAGGCGTTTTAGTGCAGAAACTCTCTTAAGATTTAAGAAAGAGTGGCAGTAAAAGCTGAGTGAAGTAGCGGTTTTGTAAACTGGAGGAAGTCAGAATGAACTGGAGTTCGTAGTAGGCAAAATGTAAGCCGAATATAAGATTTTCCCTATCTTAGATAAAGAAAACAAAAATATATGAACTTAAAGTGCTTCTTCCTTATCAAATACTTCACCGAAACTGTCAGTTGAGGTCGTTGAACTCGTGAACGTGAGGTCCAAGGTCCACATTTTGCCGAGAACTCTCGGAGTTTCTCCTCCCGCCCCCTCAGACCTTATAAATGTTAAATGTCGGGAAGGTACATTTAGAGTTGGAATGTTTCCGTACCAAAACTTATATAATGCATCATCTGTATTCAACCCTATGGCGCCATAACAAGAACGGGTGGTAATCAATATTAAAAGGGGTCTTTCGAAGATTTTGGCCTATTCAGCCAAGTTTTAGAACATTTTAAATAACTTCAGATAACATTAATAGTTATGCTACAATTTTAAGGGTACTAGAATGAACTGCTAAGGATCAAAATTGTTTCTTTTCTTAAAATTGGGTTCAAACTTAACTACTATATTTTGAAATTAATATTATCGAAATTTGTGTGCCTTGTATAAGTTGTGTATAAACGCAAATAACTCCAAGTATTTGTGTTTTAGGGTATAAATTATAGCCAAAAAATTCGAATCAAATACCCCTGTCTTTCGCATTTCGTCTTCCTATAAATATATTGTGAGGACCTAGCCAAGGATGGTAATGGATAATTATCACATGGCCAGATCTTTATACGGGCGGAAGCTAAGATAGGATACACATGCTTTGCGGAGAGGTTGGGATTTTCTGTAAGGTTCAGTTACGTTACAAAATACCAGAACTCAATTTAGACAAGAAGAGGTATACTACAATAATGGAAAATACACAAGTGGCCACATGTCCTTTACCTGCCCTTTTAAGATGCGGAGCCACGTCCGTTCTCTCGAGTGTTGCTACATAAAGAGGCAGAGAGACTTCCTTGTACAGCTTCACTATCAAACGGAGGGAGAGAGAGGTCACGTGACAATATTAAATTTAAATGTTGGTTACTGTCTTTCACTGTGAGGAATATTCACACAAATATATTATTCTTTCAGTTATGGTTTGCAATTTGTGGTCAGTTGCAAATTATTTGTGCTTTCATTATAGCATCTCAGAAGATTACCATATTTTGTTTAAGAATAGGCAGCGTCGCCACTTAGGAGTTGAAAATTTAGGCCTTCCTCTCTATGTTGTGCTCAGTATACCACCATAAACAAATTTGACCACGTGTATAACATCACAGAGTATATGTGTAACCCGTTTTGTGTAATTCGCGGAGCGTTCGCCCATATGTCCACACACAGCAATGGCACACCTCATTGTGCACGCTTGTAGTTAACCATTTATATAAAATTACAGAAAATACGTTATAAAGAGGGTTCAAGATTGCTGGCAGAACATTTAAAGTGTACATTTTATTCCCGAGTAGGATATCTCAGTCTTATACTCTCTGAGGCTTGTGGGTTCAATCCCCATAGGACCGGCTGCTCTGATCTAGGATTCTTCGTTCATTTTACTAGGTTGGTAAGAAAAGCTTGGGTAGATTATGTACCATCACAAGTTATTCTATCTCTTAATTATTGTCATTTCATATATTTGACTGATAGGGGAACAGTTCTGCGCGAAACTGTTAGTGAGAACATAGGAGGAAGGATGGAAAGGTCTTCCGAGGATGCTCAACTTGAAAACGTTAGAGAACTTCTGACTTTGTGCCTGCCGCTTGCCTTGGCGCTCGATCGCCTCGTCCATTCCTTCCGGAGCCACAGTTGCGCAGTGATTAGTTTGGTTGAAATCTTTCCCTTCTTTAAATCTCTATGTTTAATTATTTGTGCATATATTGACGCGAATGCACGGTTGCGATGAGTCTGCGCGGCGAGGCATTCAAAGGGACGGGCAGTGCAGTGCGGAGAAGAAAGCTCGCCGAAACAACAGAGGGAAGGAAACGGATTTCTCGAGAGTTCGCCTTTGTTCTTGATTGTTTGAGAACATTCCGGATAGTGAGTAGTCTATAAAAAGGGAGCAGCCGCCCGCCAGAGAGTCAGTCGGTAATAGGACGCGTGTACGTGAACAGTTGTATAAGTGTACTTTGTTTGTGGTCGATGTATGTGTATGTGACGTAATTGTGTTTCTACGGAAATAAAGAGCAATTTCTAGTGTTTGTAACCTGGAGTTTTAATTTCACGAACCCGCAAAGTAACAATATTTTAAACGTATGAAGCTTTACGTACAGCTACTACAGTGGAGGAAAAAAAAAAAAACTTATTTTTCAGTCAGAGTACCAACTCAGTTTATAAAAGTTTTAGCTTATATTAATTTTTGTGGGATTTCCTTTGAGGTTCTTTTACTATGTTTTGCGCTGGTTTTACTATACTTGGTACACTTGTTTTCATGTGTGCCGTCCCTACGGCTCAGGAGCATTTTAAGCCATTTTCTCAGCAGGCTCATACATAGAAGGGACGTGTGTGTGTGTGTGTGTGTGTGAGTGTGTGTGTGTGTGTGTGTGTGTGTGTGTGTGTGTGTGTGTGTGTGTGTGTGTCTGGAGCCTTCTGCTTTTTGTTATTTTGGGGTTTTTAATATCATACAAATATTTTATAGTCTCCCTCCAATCATTCCCATCAAATATTTTTCTTCACTTGCCAGTTTTAAAAGCTTAGCGATAACTTTAAGTTATCCGTGGCTCCATTTTAATTCCATTGAATCTATCCAATGCTGCATTCTCCCCTTTTAAACCTACGTTTCGCAATATTGAGTACGAAATTTGTTCCTGATATTTCAGTATTACTCCGATTTGTATGTAAATTTATTTACATAATCTCAAACGCACTAAATAGAGTCAGACTGAAATATCCATGGCCGAGATTTAAACCACGGAAACTCCCGGTCTCCGTCCGGTTGCTCTTAACCATTGCGCTACAATGGCCAAAATGACAGCCTGACATTAAATTCTGCAAACTGACTGGTATGTTTCTCGAAAAAACCACGGCATGTTGGCCATGGTAGCTCAATGTTTAAGAGCAACCGGATAAAGACCATGAGATCCGTGGTTCAAATCGCGGCTATGGCATTGAATTTTTCAGTCTGACTATCTATCCAGATCTTATCCTCCACATGGCCAGTGTGGAAGAACGATTAAATTTCCAGCGCTGTATAAAGTTTCAGAATCTACATTCACTGACTGAATAGAATTAATTTGTGCTGAAGAAATGGAACGTTAATACCAATTTTATAGAAACTAAACATTGTTTCATTGCAATTAGTATCAGCAACTCCCATCAAATTCTTAAACTTATTGCATTTTTCAAAAGTATCATAAGAAATGGATGGAGTCAACATGAAAAATTCAATGTCATGGCCGGGATTTGAACCACGGATCTCCTGGTTTCCGTTCAGTCGCTCTAATCCATTAAGCTATCATGGCCAACGTGCCGTCTTGACTTTAAATTCTCCATTTGACTCGTATATTTCCCCGGTAAACGGCTAGTGTGGAGAAATGATTAATTTCCATCAATTAACTAAAATAATAAGAGTTAAATGATGAAGCCTGGTACTCGAGTACTTACGATAGTAAGTCGCCACAAACAGTGTCTCTCGGATGCGAGAGCCCCTAGTGGTTTACAGGGGAAATATACGAGCCAAATGCAGAATTTAATGTCAGTACCGCTCGTTTGCCATGGTAGCTGAATGGGTAAGAGCGACTGGACGGAAACCAGGAGATCCGTGGTTCAAATCCCGGCCATGGCATTTAATTTTTCATGTTGACTCTATCCATCAAAAACCTTAGCCTATAAAGGGCTAGTGTGGAGAAATGATTAATTTCCATCAATTAACTAAAATAATATCATAAGATATGCAAAATACAGTTTTTTTAAAATAAACCTTTTTTGGCTAATTCAAAACATTTCATTTTATCATCTGAAAAATTATTTGAACTGAAGATTTGAGCTTTTGCAGTGACGTATCTTTATTTGCTCATATTAAGTACGATAATTTTCAAGTAGAGTACTTAAGATTTAAACAGAATAGAACAATTCAGTTCTAGTGCCCTATGACTGTCCCTGACTCAATGTACATAAATATTGCGGAAGTTCTTCGGGGAAGAATAAAATTGTGGATGTGTGGGAAGCTATTTTGCTATTTCTTTTCTTTTCTATTTAGTTCCTCCAACGTTAAGTCATATGGGACGGTGAATGAAATGGGGTGAAATGATGCTCAAATAAACCTAAGATTCATAGAGCTTAGAGTCATAAGATATTCATCTTTCGGAAAAAGGGGAAACCCTGGGGGAGAACGTTTATCCAGATAACACCCATACCGACATTCCAACCCGGGACCTCTTGCACGTGAGACAGACACGCCAACATTCATGCTGCCAAGGTGGGCCAATTTGCATTTGAAGGTATTGCTCATATGAGAATAATCTAGAACTACAATGCATATAAAATCCATGCGCTAAATGTAAACAGGTACACACACCTCTACCTTGTCATATATACTCTACATGTGAAGGCCAGAAGAATGAATCGCAAACTTGCGATAACGACATAAATGGAAGTGAGTATGCCAATAGTCGATGGGTAAGGATGCTGCTGCTGCTGCTGCTGCTGCTGCTGCTGCTGCTGCTGCTGCTGCTGCTGCTGCTGCTGCTGCTGCTGCTGCTGCTGCTTCTGCTGCTGCTGCTGCTGCTACTGCTTCAGGGCTTGAACTTTTCAACACGTTCTGGCTCCAATTTGGTCTGTTTGTCTTTTCTTCGGCTTTTCCTGTTTTATTTTATCTTCAGGTTTATAGTTTATGGCCATTTTAGCTATTCTATTATTATTCATTCTTTGAACATGTTTTTCCCATTTACTTTTTTCCCTTGTAATTTACGTCCTTCAACGTTAAGTCAAATCGGACGGTGATTGGAATGGGTGAAATGATGCTCAAATGAGCCCCGGGTCCATGGAGCTTAGACCTACCCGACATTCGTCTTTTTAGGATAAAGGAAAACCCTGGAAAATACCTTATCCAATTAACTCACCCTGGCCGAGATTCGAACTCGGGACCTCTTTGTCACCACCCTATCGTGCAACGTTATGCCAATTGAAGCAATGCGCAGTCTAGCCTCACTTTAGAGCAAGAGATTTCTCTCAGGGTATTTTTTTTAATTTACATCCTCCAACTTTTAACTCATATCGGACGATCATGAAATGGGTGAAATGGTGCTCAAATGAGTCCGGGGTCCATGGAGCTTAGAGTTACCCGACATTTTTCTCAGGATATGCGTGGATATATAGGAGTAAAGATGGCACTGATAATACTGGAATCCAAGCGTAAGAGTCGTTTAATGGCTGCTTTTCTTTTTATAATCATATAAATCGCGAAGTTGCCGACTAAGGGAAACCAATCTATATTATTGTCCGGAGTTAAGGTATATGAAGCGCGTATTACGCGATAGCATGTAATTCGTTAGTTGCGCAGGAACAAATACGTTCCTTCTCGGATCACGTCTGTCCACCCGGACAGTCAGTCCAGCTGTGTCAATTTTTTCAAGCAACTCTGTTATTCACACAGAACATCCCTACTCATGTCGATCTTTTGTTACATGTGAACCTTCGTGTCTTTTATTACGGTCCTCAGTTACTAAAGAAGGGTCGAAGAAGGCCACTTCTATTCAAATGTCGGCCATGGTACCGCCTGCAATGATAGCTTTCTCTCCTCATAATAAATTACTAAACAAAATCCTGTTCACATCTGTCAAAAATACCCCATGTACATATCTAATTTATTGAATCCCTAATTTCGGTATCAACTTGAACGTGAGGCAGACATGCTACCATCTACGCTACCGAGGTGGGCATTCCCATGGATGCTGTTGTTAGTAATAATATCGTTTATATCTTCTACTTTTAATTCTTTGCTAATACCTTGACTCCGTTTTTGTGTATTTTTAGTGTACAGAACTATTGCTCTAACAAATTTCATTTCTGATGGCTGTTTTCTGGTACTATTTCTTTTTGTTAATGTCCGTGTTTCTGATCCGTTTATCAGAATTGGTACAGTCAACTACGGGCGTTATCTTTTAATGTTGTTCTTAATGTGCCTGTTACATAGTTAAATTTATTTTATCTGTTTATACATTATTTTCTTCCTGGTACGAGACATTATATCCTAAGTACCCACTTTAAGTGCGAATCTGCTCTATTATTATATTATCTAACACTAATTCTTATCTAACTAGGTTCATTCCTCTAAAAGCCATTGCTCTGGATTTATTTGCTGATATGTTCATTTCATATTCAATATGACCTTTGTTTAAACAGTGTAGCAAGGATAATACATGAGAGAAAATGATGATTAGGAAGAAAGAGTTCCAGACCTAAATTTGGTGAATTTACCGGTTAAGGTGAATCGGCGAAACCTGGAAAAAACGTTAGAGTGGACAATTCTGGTAGAATTTAAAGTTCATATATTCGTGTTCAGTAGTCCAAGCCTTAACAACACTGTCGAACGAGGGAGTCATCGTCTCGGAGGATTTGCTGCCAAAATAAGCAATTAAGCGAAAGATGACACACGCAAAACAAAACAAAAAAAAAACATTCGGAAAACACATCCAGATATCTGAATAAACTGTTCACTGGTAAACACATTAAAGAAAGCCTTTCATTACTGAAATTGGAGGACAGTCCCTTAAACAGAGTTTTGTAATTTTCTCGGTCCAATAAAGACACGAGCGTTGTTGGAAACACACACACTTTGAAAGGAGGTTATGCCCTATTTTGAACAGCTGCCCAAGGGAGAAGCAACATTCCGTTTTGTTATCTGCACCAGACATAATAGCACTCTGTGACAGATGACAATGTGTAATTGTTTTTCTTCTTCTGACCTCTTTTCCAACTTTTTAAACAAAATGAGGGAAGCTTCAGAGTAAAAGAAAGGATCGTTGGCTTTGTCTTTACGAAACGTCTAATGTGAAGTGACTTGAACGTGATTTGTGATTTTATAGCGTGTATGTGTTTTAATCTTGAAAGCGTGAAACACTAATAATAGAATGAAAACCTTTAATTATAAGTTTGATGTGTTAAATTCACACCACTATACATTTTTGTATATCATCCGTAAGTACTATTACGAAAGCTTTATTATACGTTTTGAGAGTCCTTGAATCGAGAAAACCTATTTTTAGAAAACAGCTATCCGTCAATATTTATATCGGTTCATTTGTATATGTCTCTTTATGCCTGCCTATAAAGAGATAACTCAAAAACGAAAAGTCCATTAAATACCAAACGTGCAGTTAAGATCTACATGTTCCAAGGATGAGACACGAAGATGTTACATAATATCGCCCATCCCACACTACCTTTCACGTGGAACATTTTCCAGCAATGTTGATTCTCTGTAAAATGTGCCTCTGGATTTGATTAATATAACATATGTTTATGATCACTTGTTAATCACTTATGCCCAATTTCACCAACAGATGTTAAAATCGACGTTAAAAAATATAACGTAACAATTCTAACAGCGCCAACAAAGCTGTTAAATTTCTTGAACTTCACCAACCTGTTTTCTGAAAATGTTAACAAACACGTATTAACGCCAAGAAACTTGTAAATATCACAGCTATAGAAGGCTATGGATGAGTCGTATTATTTTCTGAACGTACTGCTATGCGCTTTTGTTTTCATTTTCGTCTGCAAAGAGCTAAAGAAATGGCGGATAAACAAGATCGTAAACAAAAGTCGTGAAACAAATTTCTCATCGATGGAGAAAGAACTGTTAATTGAATTGGTGACGAAGTATAAGGGTATCTTAGAAAATAGGAGGATGGATGCGGTGAATGTAAAAGAGAAAGATGTCACGTAGGAAAACATTGGAAACGAATTCAATTCAAATATATGTGTCATTACTAGAAACACGAAACATCTTCAGTACTACGTAAATTTGAAACAAGGAGCGAAGAATTACATGTGACGAGTGACTTGCACGGTTCAAGACGGGAGGTGGACAGTATATTATCCACATAATACAGTGAATTATAAAATCGCAAAGCTATTAATTCTTGAGGCAAAGGCGAGATCGGCATATCCCTTTCGATGCATGTTCTAACCTCTCTTATACTTCCTTATTAACCTTCATAGCAACTTGTTTGGCGAATCTATACCTCTGTAGTAAATTTTCTTCTGATAGCTCCTCAAAGTAATTTCTCCTCATAGGGCGTACTCTATTACGAATGTCATTTACACTGTCTTAAATATAGCAAATTGACATTAACAGCTGCCTTCACGCCCGCCATCTTGACTTTTTACAATTGCTAAGGACTTAACATCATAAATTTGACTTGTTAGTTTAACAAGAGATTTAACACGAGTGTTAAGCTAGCACTTGTCGGTGAAATGCAATTTGTGTTATAACTATTGTTAAACCCGTGTTAAATCTTAACATCTGTTGGCGAAATCGGACATTAGTGAACTGTCTAATCGCAGGAATATTAACATAATAGTTATTATTGGATTTCTTCAATGAAATTGGTTTGATTTCTTCCGTAACTGTAAAACAAAATCTAATTGGTTTAAAGAAACTGAAAAAGACTTATCAGAATTAAAAATCACAGAAACTTTATTAATTGACGAGACAACGAAGATAATAACTAAAAACTAAAATATAAGGTTTAAAGCTAAATCTACATTAAAATCCAGAAAGGAAAAAACGATCAGGTAGATGGAAGAAATACTGGGAACTAAGGAAATAACAACATATAGGGAAATTATTGATTTAAAATACCCCGGAAAGAGTGAAACCAAAAGAAGAATAAATTGGTTAGTTCACAAATTTATTTCTGCCTTCTTATCATTCATCCTCAATTATCAACCTTAAAGAATATGGAAAGTAAAACAACACAATAATTGAAGAAACAAACTCTAAAAAAAGCCTTACGGGCTACATTTACTTATGTTCTCTACTAATTCTATATGTTCTATCTGCTTCGTTCAAATAAATATAAACATTTACACAAAGAAATTTACTGCCTATTTCCTTTTAGGTATAATCGAATGGGCAGAATATGTATATATGTAGTGTTTGACGCCCGGTTTTACTATATGCAGCATCGCAGGCGGTGACACTGATGATATGATGCGTTGAAGATGGAACACCGGTGGAATACATGGGAGGGGCAAACTGGTGATCCCGGAGAAAATCCACCCCAGTGCCGTGTTGTCCACCACAAATCTCACATAAGGTCACCTGGTATCAAACCCAGGCCGCCTTGGTAAGGGCCATGTGGTCTAACCACACTACCACGGCGCGGCCATGAACAGGCGGAATCCAGTAGACTTAAGCAATAGTTAAATCTTGTAAGAGGTGATCACTAGGTGTTCGAAATACCGCATGAAATTGAATGATAAGGAGGTAAAACGAGTGAGGACTTCATCTTTAAGAAAGTTAGCTATAAGTTTCTGAAAATATAAAACAATAACGGGGATTATATTGGAAGTCGCACTACAGGCATACATCATATTTAGCACATAGGTGTGTTTTAAGGGAATCTGCAATACTTTTTGCTATCTCTTACAGTTGTTCAGTTGTGCAAAGGTTATTTGCTATTAAGAGGTCATCAGATAATACTCTCACAAAAATTAAGGCATATACTTCATTTCCATAAAAGCTCTTAGACACATATTTTAATCAAAATCTTTAGAGCTGTTCTTGAGTGAGTCAACATTTAAAAAAAAAATCCCTATAAAGGTTAGTTTGAAAATTTCCTATAAAATCTTCGTATCATACCTTTGGAAGATGCTGAATTTAATCAACAAGTTTGTTATTTAACTGGCTTTTTTATTGTTGAGTCAATATTGTCCACAGAACACAGGACACGCAGATACACGGTCCTTTTTCTGTTATTTATTTCTGAAACATGTTTGGCATAAAATTTTGTTATCGAAGTTTTGAACTAGCCGCTACATGCTGGCCTTGATATTCCATATTCTTTTCATAACATCATGAGAAACTGCTGAGTAGGACAGGGTTTTAAAACTGAAAAGGTGTTGTAGTTCAGGCTAATAACAACGTACATATATCTCGCAAAATATGTCATGAATACGTTACTTCAAATAAATATTGAACCTAAAAGTGATATACATAAGATATTTTGTCTATTTTTATTATACATCAGTTGCACAGAATTATTCAAAATTCCTTTCGAATGAACAAGATTTTCCAGAGAGTAGAATGAAGAGTACGAGGACTGTTCAATAAAGAATGATCACAATTTTTTTGACATCATACCTTTACTCATCCTCATAATTTTGATGTTCCTTCTCAAAATAGCCTCTCCTGAATGCGATTCACTTGTCCCAGCGTTTCTGCCAGTGTTCAAAGACATGCTGGAAACCATTTTTTCAGAGATGCTTCAAAATTGCCTCCGCAGCCTTCACCACTGCTTCTGATGACGGATAATGCCTCCCACGAAGGCGCTTCTTCAAGTTAGGGAATAGAAAAGAGTCATATGCGGCTAAACCCGGACTACAGGGAGGAAGAGGGATGAACTTCACGTTGATTTTTGCAGGATATTCAGCAACAACATTGGCAATACGTGGCTACGCATTATCGTGGTGCAGCATCCAGCCTGCTTCACGGAAATGTGGTATTTTGCGCCTGATATGGACTTGCAATGTTTTCAGGACATCCCTGTAGTATTTTCCAGTTACTGATGTGTGTGCAGATACAACATACTGATAAACCATTTCATAAATATCACAGAATGAGATAACCATAACTTTCCCAGCAGAAGCAACCACTTTTGCTTTTTTGGGGGTTGGTGATGAAGGAGATTTCCACACTGAGCTTTGCTGCTTGCACTCAGGATCAAAATGATATAGCCAAGTTTCATCAGCAGTGATTACATTTGAAAGAAACTCCGGGTCTTCCTCTAACATCAACTTTAACTGCATGTTACCTGCATTGCAGCGGTAAGCGACACTGAATATGTCTGAACTTGCCTGGTTCTCGCAGGCGAGAACCAGGAGTACCAACAATGAAACTACTACGGCGTGTTTGTTTCACATTAAATCGACAGAATATAATAAGATTGAATTTTAATGAAAAAAATTATGACCGTAAAAAATTATGATCATTCTTTATTGAACAGCCCTCGTACTTCACGGAGTTACCCGAAAATTCAAGATTTACATTTATTTTTTATATAAATGTGTGTTTATGATATTTCAATCGCAGTCCATTACGCAGTTTTTTATAAAATCGAACATTTCAAAAGCTCTTTCATACGGGTATTTTAGGGAGGTTGGTACTTTCTCGAAAATATTTTTGTCGCATCTTTCAAAAATTCTAAACTTAGTCCTAAATTTGGTATTTTTCGAACTTTTCTTATAACGTTATGCTGTTTACAGACTCCAGAGATACAATCGTACACGCATGGAAACATACAGATAGCCATAGGACCTTTTTCTTTAAAAAAATATTTCCGCGTTCATGGACCTCAGAACATGTAATTTATATGAAATTTCAGTATTGCATTTTGGACAAAATACAATACTTCCACCCTGAGTACCTAATAAAGAAGTTAAACAAGCAACATTAAATATTTAATAAATAAATTTTTAAAACACCACACTGAAATGAAATTTTCAAAAACGTGATAGAAATGGCTGCATATAAAATCTCAAAGAAAGAATACTTCGAGGTACAATTTTATTTTGTTTGAATTTAAGCCTTAAAAAGTGAAATTCTTTCTCCATTAATTTGAATGATAAATTTATTTAAAGTATAAAAGATTACTTTCTGGACCCACTGTACTCGAATATGCCGTTAACCCTTGTACAAGTGAGAACTTGTAAGAACTTAAGTGTTTGTATTGAGATTGTAGAAAGGAAACAATACTAATGGGAATCTTATATTTCTTAAGCTTAAGGAAAAACGACAAGAGTGTTTGTTTAGGAAAAAAGCGTTATGGAAGCATTAAAGGCGTTTATCATAGTGTAACCTTGGTTCGTTCTCCTCGTGGAGCATGTTTACACACGTCTCCAGGCGGGATTGATGTGGTGAGTGTTTGTTGAAACGGACAGCTCCATACATACATCACCTCAGTTTTGTGTGGCAATCTGCTCTGTTCTTACAGCTTTATATAACGTCATCAGATATCAAGTAAGTAAAGAATAATTTATTTATATTAAGTACGTATGTTTCGTATGCATTAAAAGAGACTTATTAATAGAGATTGATAGGGTGATGGAAAAGCTCAATATCCTATACATTTAACTCTTTAATGTACTGAATATTATAGAACCCAAACATATTGTTGTATATCATGGTGAAGAGACAGAAAAGATTTATTAGCTATTAACAGTAAACTCAAGAAAATTGAGATATCCTTTGTCAGAATTAAACATTATGTCAAGCCACGTATAAACGGCGCGTGGGAAATACCTAGACCTCGATGGAACCCACTCCCTTTGATTAAACCGCCATGTACATCACAAGTCAGACAAAGAACTGTCTGGAAAGACCAATGGAAAGCAATTTGTAGAGGGTCCTTTACATTGCCATTACAGGGGCATTGAGAATTACCTCACTACAGACGTGGAAGTTCAATTGGAAATCGCTCCTTATCTTTATAGTCGAGTCAAAGCCCTTTAGAGCAGAGGCAGAGACTAATTAAGGCATCAAATGAAGTAACCTTTGATGGGCACTTGCATAACCTCAAGCTGCCCAGAGATAAAAATAAATTCTTTAAGGAATACTAGCAATTAGGTTTTAGTTTCAAAATATAGATTTTTAATTTATATAATTTATATAGATGATCTGATTAGAGAGTGGATGTTTAAGATTAACGGAGGCATTCATCTTGCACCAAATTTTACTCTTAAGACGATTATATTTGCGGGTGACCAAATAATTATAAGTAAAACTGAAGACGAGCTGCAAAGAGCAGTATATATTTTACAGAAGTTATGTAAGAACTATAATTTCAAAATTTCCACAAATAAAACAAAAGCAATGGCGTTTCGAGGTAAAGACACTATTAGAACCAAAATAGAAATTGATGATATTATTATCTTAGAGCAAGTTACGGGTTTTAAATATTTGGGAACATATGTCAGTTATAAATATGAAAATGATTTTAAAAATAAATTTCCAATGTTTAAACAAATATGCGGCATAATAAATAAAAACCTAAAAACTAAAACCAGAAAAGAAACACGGATGAAATTTTATAAAGTAAGCCTGCTTTTCTTTTTGGTTTTGAAACATGGACATTAACAAAAGCTGACAAAAACAAGATACAGGCTGCCGAAATGAGATTTTTAAGAGCAGTAAATGGATGTACTCTTTTATATAAAATCCCAAATGAAAAATAAGAGAATATTTAGAAATAATTTCTTTAGAAGAAAAATAATAAATTATAGAAATGAATGGAGAGAGCATATTGAGAGAATGCCGAGAGATAGGATCCCAAGAAGAGTTATAAACTATAAACCTAGAGGAAAGAGACATCCGGGAAGACCACGAAAACGATGGTCAGACATGTTTTAAGCCGCAACAGGCAGCATTGCCTAGCCCTTGGAGTGAAGAAGAAGAACAGGAAGAAGAAGAGGAAGAAATATAGATATTTAATTTTACATTTTACAGCTATTTGTGAATCACTTTGCCAAATATTTTTGACTATCCGTTAGTTTTAAAAGTCCAGCGACATATTTAAATAAACCGTGCACTTTCTTCAGTCCCCGCTTGTGCCACCTACTACTCTTTGTTTCTTTATTTCCAGGTTGATTGTTTTGCATACAGAATTTATTTCTTACATTTCAGTTTTATACGGAATTATATGTGCATTTGCGTGCACAATCTAAAATGTGTCACAATGGCGAACGCTAAGCTATTGTGGAGTAAGGAAGTCGAGTCGGGCTACTGGGCCGAGATCACAATGGGAGGGACGGGAGACACATGGAACAGCTATCTCTGAGGTCACAAAGATGGAAGGAAGTCTGCGGTGAGAGTGTGTGGTGTTTAACGGCCGCCTTTACTACATGCGGCACCGCAGGGGGTGACACTGTTGATACATGAGATGCAGATGGAGCACCAGTGGAATGAGAAGGCGGGAGAAACCGGATATCCTGGAGGAAATCAGTCCAGCGCCGTGTTGTCCACTACAATCTCACTTTATGGTCACCTGGGATCGAACCCGGACCACCTTGATGAGAGCCAATCGGTCTAACCACTCAAACACGGCGCAGCCCAAACCGTAACAGATTAACGCGCCTTCGAGAACAGTCCCTAGCTGACGTCACGAAGCCAGTCGTATTATTACTGTGCAGATACCGTTCGAGAACGTTCCAGAAATGTAAATCAAGAGCATTCGACGAATGGAACGATCTCTCACATTCAACAGAACTACATGAGAGCGTTGCGAAACCTGGAAGAGCAATGTAGTGTTTGATGTTTAGAGTTTGTGTGTGTGTGTGTGTGTGTGTGTGTGTGTGTGTGTGTGTGTGTGTGTGTGTGTGTGTGTGTGTGTGTGTGTGTGTGTGTGTGTGTGTGTGTGTTTCGGCTTCAAGTTGAGCCGACGAGTGAGACTCCATTGTGAGGAGTCGATGCAGTGAAGCAGTTCACGAATAAATGGCGAGTTGAGTAGTACAGAGAAATGTGGCATTCTCCAAGCTTCATGGTGAGGAGTTGGAAGTGTGAGCCTGTGAGGAGTTTGACCCTGGAATGGTGCAGGAAGACGTTTACGAGTAAGAAATCGCAGCTCCGTGATGAGGAATCGGCGGGCAGTGAAAAAGGCAGTGAAGCAGTCACGAGCGAAAATAGGAGTTGTGTTCAGAATCGCCATGGAGCTCCGTTTAAGAAGTAAACTTGTATGTACGTCAGAGAGATTACCAGCTGCACAAGATGTGCGTGCTGACAGACCACTTACAATTGTGTCTTTGTGTAAAGAAGAAGAAGATTTTATGCTAGCATTGCGCTAATGATTTTGGTGACAATGAAGGTTGAGATGAGTCGCAAAATTTTGTCTTTTATGTTTTTGTCACATTGTGCATTTTATGATTATTTTATTCAAAAAAATTAATTTATACTGAAATTAATAAAACTTTTAACTTCAAACAACTTCATATAGATAAATTGTTATTTCTCTACACTAATCACTCGACTTAATTTTCTCTGCATTGAAGTACTGGAAATCATGTTATCATACTTCTCTAATAAATCGAAATGTTCAAGTTAATTTTGAAAATTGTGCACCTTTCTCAGATTACTAATATTTAATTACACTATTTCGCATACTATTTGAGCCAAGGCTTTGAGATTTTGCAGTTGTTTCTGTATTTATTCGCATTAAGTATTAATTTTTATGTAAATAGCTTAGTTGGAACATTCAGTTCTAGTGTCGTATTAGATACTGGGGTGATCTGGAAAGCTTATTTGACAAGAATTTCACTTTCTCATCCTGAACGCATTGAAGGAGAAGGATGGTTTAAACTGAAGGAAATAAAAGGATAATCTGATACATTGATAGTTCTAAAATCATATTTGAGAAGGCTTGAACTCTGGCAATGCTACCAGCTATCATTTAGCTTACGTGAATATGCCACGATTTTCAGGCAGATTTATCGGATGTTTTATCTATTACTTGGGTAAGTAACTCGTAACCCATGGTGTAACAGCCCAAAGTGGGCCTGGGCCTACCAACCCGACTGCTAGCCTCAAACCCACTTACGCACGGCAGAGGTGGGCGATCATCCAACCGATACGGACAGGAGATGTGGTCAGCATCTCGGCATCCCCCAGCCAGAACGTTGGTTTTCGTGACCAGGGCCGCTTACCTATCGTAAGCTCCTCACTTTCCTCACGATGCTGAGTGGGCACCGGTCCTATAACCGGGACCTAAAACCCGCACCCCATGGGTGGGATCGAACCCGGGCCGCTTTCCGTGGCCAGGGACCAAGGCATGCTGACTTGGGTAAGTAAGAAGACTTTATATGTAGAATTAGACAACTGCTTATTCTCTGTCGCCTCTCGACTCGTGCTACCTCCAAAGGGTGCCCCACTTGGGGCATAGTTACAATAGATCAGCTTTGGACCTCCGTGCTGAATTCTCTCTGTAGTCCATTCGGGATCATTCACCCTCAGGTTGCAATTAGTGATACAGGTGATGGTAATGATGAAGTACTTATCCTAAATAATGAAACTTCCCAATGTCCATAAGGCAACACAAACTCTAGAAATGTTTTATTTCTATCATAACAAAATCTTAATGATGGCAATATTTCAGTGATTGGTGCAAATAGTTGGATAGTGTGGAAGCATAAGGCAGGTTGAAATATAACAGTATGCTTAATCATGTAATATCCTAAGTAGTGTATTATGTTTATTATTTTATGGTTTCTTGTGTTTCAGTTGTGGTTTTCTTATGTTAAATAATAAGTCATTCTGATCCATCTTTCCTGGTTAATCCCTATCTACCGGCCCTTACCTTCTCCATCTCTGGTCACCATAGGCGGCATGAGTGAGTTGCAGTACTCACCTACTCAGCACTCTCGTTCTTCCCGACCAGTATACACGGTCTTCCCAACCAGGAACCACTACTTCTTAAACAAGTAGCAGATCCATTGACCCCTTAGGGACCTAACAAGGCTGAGTACATCTGACCAGGCTTTCCACTGGAAGTAAATCTCCACACCAACACTGGGAATCGAATCAGGATCTCCCGTTTGGTAAGCAACAGGGTTATCTCTGTTCTAAGGAGGCGATCAAATACTAATCAATAATTATTTTGAACATTTATCTAATTAAACACTTTCAGTTACATCAGAAAACTCATTTTCATTTTTATAATTTATATGCTATTTTAGAATTCTCCCATTAAAAACGAATAATTATTTAATGCAATAATTTAATGTTGTGTATTTAATGAAAGGAAGGTGTGTTTTACACATATATGACTGTTGAATCCAGAACAAAAGAATAACATGTTTTAGTTTGGAATAACTATCCTTTGCAACTGTTTTATCTTTACATCAGGAGCAGCAACAAAGGCAATAACAATTATAGCCTTTTGCAATTATAAACATTTTGCAACCCTTCTGTAGCATTCCAAACCATCAATTACTTTCTCCATGAAAACTTGGAGAGAAGGATCCATTATTCTTTCACAGATCTCTCTTTAATGCTTCCTGAAAAGTTTGGCACAAGCTGGTCTTTTGGTATTATTCTTTCATATCCTCTTGGAAAGAGATGTTCTAAATGCATTAACAGATATCAATCATTTATAACAAGAGAAGGATAGTGTAAACAAGCAGGAAAAGTTCACTGCCCCACGGGTGTTCAGTCAGGAACTACACTGTGGCTTACACTATAAGTTGCCTGTTTGAATGGCCTTTATGGATTTCCTCATATATTGGTATCTTCCATTTGTCTTGGCACATAGCGTGAAAGATGCGAAATCGATTTCAATTTGAAAACAATTACATTTGCTGGCTTGATTATACAATTAAGAACAGATGCATTACAACAGATACAGGTTTTCTTGCACTATCATTTCATTCAGTTCGGTTTATAAATATCTCCTATTTAGAGGTTATGTGCTTCCAAGAGCTACAAAAACAACATTGAATTGTAGTACAGTTTCTTTAATGCGGAATATAGATTGGCCCAATAGAGGGGACTGAGAAAAGGGAACTCTGCCGTATAAGGTAGATATTGGCGGTGCAATTCACGATGTTTTCGGTTCGATATTAACTTGAACGCATACCAGTATGGTCATACACTGGAATGTGAAACATTTTACATCTTTGGGAAATAAGCATAACTAATTTAAAACTGTTTACATAGAAGTGGACAGAGAAAAAATATTAACATTAAACTTTGAAAGCAAAAGCAAATAGAAAAACACCTTCTCTAGGTCATATCTGAGCTAGATAGGGAAAATTTGTTTAATTTAAACCGAAACTATCCACAAGATTTTACCAGAAATGGATGGATTCTGAACTTACCACAGCTGCTCTCGTTTTAGCATGAAGATCTATTTTTCAGGGTGCGGTCGCGGAGGAGAAGCAATTATGGATTTGTACGAAGATTAAATAAATGTTAATACTTTCTTTTCCAAAATTATACTTTAATTTAATTAGATCATTTAAAACAACTATTTGAAACAAGGAACAAATAATATTTTGTGAAAGTCGATATTACGTGTTTTAAATGAGACTGTACAATATTTCCTCCACCACGTCCTTTCTGCAGACTTACGGAATGACAAACAAACACGTCCGATCTCTATGGCGGTTAAATGCAGAGGACCGCTCGCTATCTTCGGCCAATTTCAAGTTATGGTCCTGCCGTTGCTTTGGCAACTCAACATCTTTCTATAGTTCCACGTCACATTCAATTAAAGCAAAGCTAGTTGTAATATTTAAGAGTACTTTTATCATATTTAAATCAATTTTTCACGCTATTTAACATTAAAATAATATTTGTTTAAAATTTACATTAATATTGTTATTAAAACATGATTAATATTCAGTTTTCTTTTCTCCTATCTGATCACTTTCACACTTTCAATTGTTATATTTAACCTCGTTTCCTATCCACTACACTCACAAATAATTTTAAATAAAATTTAATCTAAAATAATTGTTTCAAAAGTTTATAAATCTGAACCCTTTCAATAGGGCAGAACTTTTGAACCAATAATAAGACACATGTGCAACTTTGGGAGAATATAATACACAACAGGGAGATTACATTACACTATTTATATCTCAGAGAAGATGTTGGAAGTGTCCTCCACCAGCATGGATCGCTGGTGCCATTTTCTTTTATACAACTGTAGGCACTGAAGTTTGTATGGGTATCTTCAATACATTTGTGGAGCAGCTGGATGATATCGAATTGAGAGAAGGTTGTGTCCAGCAAGATGGAGCAACGTGCCATACATCTAATGACACCAGTTTCTTTTAAAATCAAAGAATCTCAAAACGATTGTGGTCCCCCAGATCCCCTGACCTAACCTCACCGGATTTTTGCTTGTGGAGGTAACTAAAGATAGAGTGTACAAGAATAGAACACGCACAATTGATGTTCTCAAGAAATCTATTCGAACCGAAATAAGTAACATTGGCGAGGATACTCTCCGTAAAACTTCAGAGAATACGGTGAGACGAATGCAAACATGTATAGATGCTGGTGGAGGACACTTCCAACATTGTCTCTGAGATGTAAATAGTGTAATGTAATCTCCCAATTGTGTATTATATTCTCCCAAAGTTGTACGTGTGTCCTATTATTGGTTCAAAAGTTTTGATCTATTGAAATAGTTCAGGTTTATATGAATCACACTATAGAAGTAGACTGTGGTCGATAGAGAAATTCTTATAAATGTAATACATATAATGTTTCTCTTTCTTTACCTGAACGCAGATTTAGGACCATTTAGGAGATTTTGTTTCTTTTTATACGGTCTAGTTTTTGCAGTATTAAGTCCTTTTTTAAATATTTATGTCCTTGTTATATATACTTTTAAATCATGACCTACTTGTGTTTAATCACTTATTTATTAACTCTACCCTTTCTGTGAATGGAGCTACAGTATATAGTAGCCATAATATTCATATACCTACATTGACCTGCAAATATATAGTGCAAGAGCTTCCAAACAACAGTAAAATGTAGTACTTATATTTCCCAGTTTCCATTTTTGTTAAAATTCCTCTCTTTTGTTACTTTCTCTAACACTTAACTGGCTATGCTAAACTTGGATAACCAAAGCTGTAAGTCGCTCCATTTGAGGCAATATGTATGTGTATTTTAAAGACCTTTCACGCTTCTAACACATTTATCTTTCTAATCTTGTAAAATGTAATGCTTTTGTTTTTCATGCCATCTCTGTCTTTTGTTTTTCTCCAATTTCGCTTTATTTCGCCAAATCTTTTGCTTTCATTACTTCCCGTAACCATATTAAATAGATAAAATAGTGCATTCCAACCAAAAATTCGATGCCGCGAATTTCTGGGCGTATACGTTATGAAACGCGTTCTGTTTTGTATCCATTTTTAAACAGCATAACTCAATAAGAAACAGTCAAATATTCAACACGAAGATTTGTAAGACAATAGTCCCTCTCCAAACTACGTTTGCATGGGTAAATTCTTGTATCTCATTGTTTTCCGTCAATTTCGATTAGAATACCACCTTTTATTACATTTATACGTTAAATGAAGGTTTTAATAGCTTATATATACCTAGGCAGGTAGGTGGGCAGGCTGGGTAGGAAAGGTTGATGGATAGATTATATATCGATTTTGATTTAAACGGCCTATTCTTAATTTTTAATGATTTTAACACAACTGGTGAAACGTTAGAGGCAAAATCTTAAGGCACAAAAATGCAGATATCATTAAAGTCAGAATTTATGTAAAATCAAATATATAGAGTTAACTATTTGCCAGATGATTCTTGTTTTACGTCTCATTTTTAAAAACCTTAAGATCTCTCAATATTGAAGTCGTTATTGGTTGCCCATCTTTTTCTTCTTTCTTTTTTCACCCTTTTTTGCACGTTTTCATGCAAAACCTGGATGAGAACGTGGAATTTTCAAAGCCGTCATATACCAAAATACCCTTTAAGAAACCTAATATCGCTTAACCAACTCAAAGGAATAAATGAGTAACGGAACGGGCAGAAGACGAAGGGAGACACCTCACGCCCTGCGACCACCACACAGATCTGTTTCAGCTAACTCCCCCCAAAAGGAAGGGATGATGCTTTGTGAAGGCTTCCATGACCTGTGTCCATTACTTTCATTAGGTCTTCTGGTGTAGGCCGTGTCATACAATTGTGGCTACCGACGTTTCGCAGGTCATGTTCATCACGTGAGAACAGCGGCCACACAGGACAGCACGAACTGTGCGCAAGCATCCTCACCATTTGCTCAATACCGCCATACTCCACGCAGCTGAAGGCACACCTGAAAAATAATAAATAAATTTATTGGAGGAAACTGATGGAAAAGAATGTGTGGTATAAAAGTAAACCCCAACGCTCGTCTAAATGTCAAGCAAAATCCACGAAGAATGAAAATAAAGTGAACGATGGGCAGATCGAACCCGGGACCTTCCACATACGTACATTAGCGCGACGCCAGCTTGCTCGCAATGAAAAATGTAAATATTCTTGAAAGCTTATCTGTAGTAATAGCAAGAATGTTTTCAAAACTATCGATAAATTCTCGAATGATAAAGTGACAAGAGAATTTATCTAGAGGATTCGTAAATCAAGTGAGGCATTTGATGAGACTTTTTCACAAATTAATAGCAAGAAGAGATATATTCTAAAATTGTGACTTTATAATACAATCATATAATGTTTAAATTTATTACAATGTAGGTAGCGCTGTGCCGAAAACAACTCACTATCATATAGTCACGTATTCGCTATTATTTTATATATTACTAGCTGGCCCCGGGGAACTTCGTACCACCAATAAAAGTTGTCTGAACTTATCTGTATAAATAAAACAAATTTTTATTAGTTATTTATTTATTCTGCAATTGGGGGTGAAGCTTAAATATAACACAGTTACAATTAAGTTAATAAATTTAAATATTTGTGATAAACAATATTTTGTTGCTTTTACTTGTGTGCGTAAATATATAAAGATGATGGTTTACTGACGCGCGAAAACGCCACGTACAATTGTCCATGAGAGAAACACGGAAAGTCCAAGTTGATTCCGCAAAGTTCCAACGACTGCCCTTGCGATTTACTTGTGGTCATCGCAAAGACCAAACACACAGGAAATTGTAGACGCTTGAAATCAAAAGATAAGTCAGTTGGAATCATCGGAACACGAGGGACCAAATATCCTCCCCTTTATACTTTCCTTTGATGATTGTTGCCGCGATGACGTTATTCATTAGCTTCTCTCATACGAGGGCTGTTCAATAAAGAATGATCATAATTGTTTACGGTCATAATTTTTCGCACTAAAATTCAGTCTTATTATATTCTGTTAGCTTAACGTGAAACAAACACGCCGTAGTAGTTTCATTGTTGGTACTCCTGGTTTCCGCCTGTGAGAACCATGCAACTTCAGACATGTTCAGTATCTCCTACCGCTGCAATTAAGCTAACGCGAGAGGAAAAATATGCGGCTTTGAAACTCAGCTTTCGTCTCAACAAATCTTCAGTTGAGGCCTATACAATGTTACAAGAGGTCTATGGAAAGTCTGTTCTTCCCTACAGCACAGCTCGAAGGTGGTTGAAAATGTTTAAAGAGGGGACACAATTAATTTCAAAGGAAGGGGGAACCGGTACTCCAGTTACTGCTCTTACGGAAGAAAACATCAACACTGCTGCTGCCATTGTGAGAGAGGATCGACGTATTACCTTAAGATCACTTTCTGAAATACTGAACATTTCATTGGGTGCTACTCACCCGTTGGTGACAGAAACATTACACGTGAGACGTTTTTGTGCGCGATGGGTTCTAAGACTTGATTCCCGAACAAAAGGAGATTCGCATGCAGGTCTGCATGCAGTTAAAGTTGATGTTAGAGGAAGCTCCGGAGTTTCCTTCAAACGTAATCACTGCTGATGAAACTTGGCTACATTATTTGGATCCTGAGAGCACACTACAAAACTCAGTGTGGAAATCTCCTTCATCACCAAACACCTTCTGCTTCTGCTGGGAAAGTTATGGTCATCTCATTCTTTGCAATTCATGGAATGGTTTATCAGCACGTTGTACCTGCACACATATCAGTAACTGGACAATACTACAGAGATGTCCTGAAAACACTGCAAGTCCATATCAGGCGCAAAAGATCACATTTCCGTGAAGCAGGTTGGATGCAGCACTACAATAATGTGCGGCCGCATATTGCCAATGTTGCAAAGATCAACGTGAAGTGCATCCATCACCTTCCCTATAGTCCGGATTTAGGCCCTTGTGACCTTTTTCTATTCCCTAACTTCAAGAAACGCCTTCGTGGGAGGCATTATCCATTATCAGAAGCAGTGGTGAAGGCTGCGGAGGCGATTTTGAAGGATCTCTCAAAAAATTATTTCCAGCATGTCTTGAAGACTGGAAGAAACGCTGGGACAAGTGCATCGCATTCAGGGGAGACTATTTTGAGAAGGACCATCATAATTATGAGGATGAGTAAAGGTACTTTGTCAAAAAAAAGTTGTGATCACTCTTTATTGAACATCCCTCGTAGTTGGTCTCGTTCAATTGCACAGTAGGGGTTGGCTAATGTTACGCAGCGTGATCCCAACTGATATTACATCTAATTTTAAATTTTGAGGGGGGAGTCCAGGCAATTCTAATGAATTTAGAAACTGTGGAATAGTTAACTACGTCATCCTGGTTTACAACTGTGTCAACTGATGCGTACGAAATCAACTCCCCTGGAAGAAATAGACTCTCTAGAATGCAATTCAGACCCACCAAGAGGACTATTTGCAATAACTGCGTCTCGCTGCTCATCAGGTGCAGTCAGCACGTGACGTAGCTCGTCGCACATTTGGCTGACTTCTGCGACCTAAGTTAGGTCGTCTTCTCCTTGGCACAGTAATAAGTTTCCGCGAACTTCACAAAGTCATAAAGGAATTCAATTAATTTTGTGTCAATTCAATTCACATTTACGAATTCACAAACAAATTATAGCCCGCCTCAGTAGCGTAGATGGTAGCGTGTCTGCCTGACGGTCAAGAGGTTCCGAGTTCGAATCTCGGTCAGGATGAGTTACTTGGATAAGGTTATTTCCGGGTTTTTCCCTTATCCTGATACACCAACATCGGGTAACTCTAAGCTCCATGGACCCCGGACTCATTTGAGCATCATTTCAGCCGATATGACTTGACGTTGGAGGACGTAAATAGCAAAAAGAAAAATAATTACAAAGTAAGTATGCAAGAATTCACAAACATTTAACAACAATTGTCTATGGTCAAATTTTTGTAGTGCGTTCAGAAATTAATTTTGTGGCTAATCTTCGAAAGGTATATCACCGTGCTACATAGAAATGTTTCAGCCTTGATAAACGATAAACGTTATTTAATAAAATGTTGTAAGTAAAATAGCTTTGAAGACTTTGGCAAGGAGTGTAATATATTTCTACTTTGTAATGGTTTTGTTTGTGGAAAATAAAAGAAGGAGCATGTGGTCCGTAAAAGTTTGCATGTGTACTTTTATATATAGTTAATAACCCGGTCCATTATCACTTCAGGTTTTCTTTTTCTCCTCACCTTTTAAACCTTCCTTAAACTTAAATATTTAAAACCCAAAATTGGGTAAATCGTATCAGCCGATCTCGAGTTTTTGCCAGACTAACAAATGTCTATACAGAAAGATAGAGTCAGACTGAAAAATTCAATGACATAGCCGGGATTTGAACCACGGATCTTCTGTATGCCGTCCAGTCGTTCCAACCCTTTAGCTACTATGGCCAACGTGCTGAGATGACATTAAATTCTCCAACTCACTCGTGTTTCTCCCAGAAAACCACTTAGGAGTCCTCATAAATACATGAGACAACTACCTTAATGGCGAGTTACGTATAAGTTGGAGAATTTAATGTCATGTCAGCATGTTTCTCATAGTGGCTCAAGGGTTAGAGTGGCTGGACTGCAACCAGAAGATCCGTAGTTCAAATCCCGGTTATGCCATTGAATTTTTCAGTCTGACTCTATCTTTCCATACTTTATTATACACACGGCCAGTGTGACAGAACAATTAACTATCATTAAATGTATCTCTCTCTCTCTCTCTCTCTCTCTCTCTCTCTCTCTCTCTCTCTCTCTCTCTCTCTCTCTCTCTCTCTCTCTCTCTCTCTCTCTCTCTCTCTCTCTCTCTCTATATATATATATATATATATATATATATATATATATATATATATATATATATACAGGGTGTATATAAATGAATATCGTGATTTTAACTCTTTATAATATTTATTACTTTAAACTTACAGTTATAAATGATATGTCAAATGAAAAAACAACTCAAAGAATTTTGTTTGTTGTCAACAGTGCGTATGTGGATGTAATGTTTCTACCGCAATCAGCTAGACAGTGATAGTAGCAAAGATGGCGACTAGTAAGCAGAAAGCGTTTTGTGTTTTGCAGTTTGCAAAGACCGAATCTGTAGTGACTGTGCAACGTGGGTGCCGCATTAAGTTCGGTTGTGATCCTCCTAGTTATATCATTCGTAGATGGTATCATCAGTTTAAAGATGCCGGCTGCCTTTGTAAAGGGAATAGCGCGGGACGACCAAGAGTAAGTGAAGAGACTGTTGAGCCAGTGAGAGAGTCGTTCACTTGTAGCCTAAAGAAACCAGTCCGGAAGGCTAGTCGTGAGTTACAAGTTCCTGTGTCGACTGTTTGGAAAGTTGTAAGAAAACGCGTACGGTTACGTCCTTGCCATTTACAGTTATTATACTCTCTAAAGCCGACAGATCACGGATTACGTGTCAACTTCGCAAACGACATGTTGTTTCATGACAATGACGATTTTATGGATCGTGCTGTTTTCGGTGATGAATCGACCTTTCACCTTAGTGGGCATGTTAACACTCATAATGTGCGCATCTGGGGCTCAGAAGATGCTCACGAGATGGTACAAATGCAACGAGATTCCCCTACAATGAATGCTTTTTGTACCGTATCCCGGCAAAAAGTTGATGGGTCTTTCTTTTTCGGTGAACCTACTGTAACTGGCACTTCTTACCTTGATACACTAGAGCAGTGGCTCTTCCCTCAGTTGGAAGTAAATGAGCCAGAGAACTTCATTTTCCAGCAAGATGGTGTGCCGCCTCACCGGCATAACGAAGTACGCAAGTGGTTGAACGTCACTGTATCCGAGTGCTAGATAGGCCGCAACGGTCCCAATGACAGGGCTTGCTATGCATGGCCTCCACGTTTTCCTGACCTAGCGCCATGCGATTTTTACCTTTGGGGCTTCATCAAGGATCGTGTGTACGTGCCTCCGCCACCAGCTGACCTCCCAGAATTAAGAAACCGGACTGAAGCAGCTGTTGCTACAATTACTGAATACACACTTATCAGCGTTTAGGAAGGACTCGGCTATAGACTTGATGTGTGCCGTGTGACAAAGGGTAGTCACATTCAACATTTATAAGGTTCTTGTTAAAACGGTTTGAGTTGCTTTTTTATTTGACATATCATTTATAACTGCAGGTTGAATGTAATAAATATTGTAAACAGTTAAAACCCCGATATTTATTTATATACACTCTGTATATAGTATAGTTTATGGATTTATTTACAAAAAAATTATCTGATGTGTATTATTCTTCCACTTTCTCTATCCTTGTAAAAACTTCTTATAAACGCTTATTTCGCTATTTACGCAGTATCTTTGAAATTGTATTTTCTTTGCAATGCCTAGAAAATAAATGGCGGCTTTTTATCCCTGAAAAATATAAGTATTGGAAAAACGAAGAAATATTCCCAAAATGGTTCGCTCTACACAAGAAAAAATGTATGATTAAGTTGCACTTTTCATTTATTTTGGATCTTTTTTGGAAGATTTTGATTTGTTGAATAAAAAGACTAACGATTTTTATTAAAATAACGCAATATATTTATGATATTTTCATGAGAAATGAAGTGTATCTATTGAATTTTCTGAGAATGTTATCAGAAGCTCTCTTCACTCTAACACTTTTGTTTAATTCGTTAACCGTAAGAGATAGGCAAAATCTTATAACACAAAAAATGTGGATTTCGTATAGTAAACCACTTTGGAGATACTCATTGGTATTTATCTGAATATTCAAATATACTTTTCTCAAATGGCAAGTTACTTTATTTTTCTTTGACCATGAAAAGTGAATGGTATTTTAAATAGCAACCAGGTCTTGCTTTTTTGTGTCATTTCAATTACATTTACACGAGCTTGAATAAATGGCGACACTGCGAGCATTTCCTCCGCTGGGACGATTATATATTGATCATAGAAATAAGAGCAAGCAAATGTAATATTCAACATCCACGGATGAATATTAATTTAATGTGGCACGTAACGTCAACACCGTTTGCAGTAATCTGGGAAACGTGATTATGAAACAATGGATGTGTAATCAAGGAGATTAGAGACAAAACACGACAGGCTACGTGCGAACCGGCAGAGAGAGAGGGGCCGCCGCTTCGAGAATAGCAAACAGCTGATCCATCGCATCGTTTTGGCAAAGTCTCTTCTCAGCAGCTTTCCACACAGAAAGTAAGTGAAGCATTTGTCAAATTTGTTTTTTACAGCAAGTAGGACGTGCAGCCTTTTCAGCTTTTTCACTATCTGTGTCAGGAACCGCCCAAGTGAAGTAGCGCTTCTAATTGTTTGCCACTAAGTGACTCAAACCTATATTTCATTTTCCTTAGAAGTTAGTAACAATTCCATGGCCAAGTTTTTCTAGACTTTTAAGGACATATAAGAGCATGCATACTTCAAATATGAACAAAATATCTAAAAATGTGCGTTACATTCACTTTACTTTTCCACCAATCTTTTACAGACTATTCTTGCACAAGCTTATTATTCCAGTATTTTCTTGTCAATTTAAATGAAGAATTAATTCACATTTTCACATTTAATTTCACTATATAAAATGTAAAAAATAGAGTTTTAAAGAGTGTTAATCTATTTTAGTTAATTAATGGAAGTTAATAAGTTCTTCGTACTAGCCGTATATAAGCTAAGGTTTTTGATAGAGTTAACATGAAAAATTCAATGCCACGGTCAGGATTTTAACTACGGATCTCCTCGTTTTTATCCAGTTGCTCCTAGCCATTGAGCTACCATGGTCAACGTGCCGTCCTGACTTTAAATTCTCCAGTTCACTCCGGTAGACCACTAGGAGCTCTCGCATCCGATATACACTGTTTGTGGTGACTTACTATCGTAAGTACTTGAGTCCCAGGCTTCATCATTTAACTCTTATTATTTTAGTTAATTGATGGAAATTAATCATTTCCTCACACTAGCCGTATACAGGCTAAGGTTTTTGATAGATAAGGGTTAACATGAAAAATTCAATGCCACGGCAGGGATTTGAACCAAGAATCTCCTGGTTAATGTGTTAATCTATGTTTTGACGTGTCATGTGTTCGATAAAAAGAAAACGAATAACGACTTCCCAATTAAAACTTCAACAATAAATTAATTGCAGTAACAGTCCCTTGCAACGTCGAAAACATATGCTAGCGTGTGCGTTGTTTCTTAACCCCTGCCCTCCTTCAATCGTAAATATTTTAATAATTAACATTGTATAAAATTCAGCGCTTGTAACAAAACATTTTTTTATTTCAGCAAGTTTTTGTAAAATTATATTTTATAAAATTTTGCAAAATTGCTTTTAAATTAGTTTACTTAGCAATTAATCATGTTTTCCAAATACACATATTCTTTGGGAAGCTCTCTTAAAACACTTTAGAAAATATAAGTTATTCTTTAGAAGTCAGGTACAGTTGAAAATTGTAGTATTTCATTTCCATATCATATGAAAAATAAAACACTCTCTATTCTTTACTAGCATATATTAATTAGTGTTAAGCAAGGTAAAATCAGATGATCTTGTTTCTCTTCTAAGTTTCAATTAAATTAATTGAAATATCCAATTTCCATATAGCTTGTTGTGTTTCATTTGATAGTTTAATTATGTAATATGAACAAGCGCTTATATTATTAGTGAGGCTGCACCAGATCCTTGAAGTATAATTAAGATATTTTCATTCTCTATTTACCCTCCTCGAGTAAAATAATTCTATCCCGCGACAATGAGCGCCTGTCGAGAAGCAGCAAAACTCTAGATAAGAGAGAATACACAAGATGGGTGATCAGAGCGATACCTGATGTGAGAGTGAAGAAAAATATGATACCAATGGTGCCAAGTCTATAAATATCAAAGGCTATTTTTTAAGTTCCTTAGCCAAAACAGTTGTCACAGAACAAATTTGTCTTTCTTTATTTTTGCTTTGTTTTGTTTCTTTTTCCTTCTTCTTCTTCTTCAAAAGAAGCTCAAAAAACTTTATTTGGAAAGTCGGGTTTTACATATGAAATAAAATACGGGGAGTGATTTTTACATAAATATCATGAAAAGTCCCACTGATTTTATTCAGTGTAACAAAACTTTAAAAACTCAGATTTGGATGCACAAAGAGCTTTCTGTTTTGAGAATAATAAACTTTTAAAATCTACGTAGTTTATTATAGCTATAACCTTTGCGAAAAATTAGAAACAGCATGCTTAACTTATTTCAGGCTGAAGTTTACTTTGGTCATGAAATAAAAAACGTGTTTAAACATGTAATTTTCTTTTTCCAAAGTCATGAATAATTGTAAGAAATATGTCTTGTAACATAAATTTATTACGTTTCCACTCAATCAAGATGAGATTTTGTAAGCGCTAACGCCAGCACGAATGGAAATTAAGTTGACTGCAACTGGAATATAGGTAGTGCCATCAGAGGTTCCACCCCTAACCCAACTCACTCTACAGTCTGTGCGCATGTACATTGTACCTCGTCCTGCTGTCCTAAATTTTGAAATTGAAGTTAAATATTAACGCTTTGTACCTATCACGTCTAGTGGCATAAAACGGAATTTCCTATTGAAAATCGTAAAAGATTCATCTTCAGTAACTTCAAGATGCGCATGGTGATTCACTGCAATAGGTGCATGCACAGGAGCAACTAACAATAAAAATGTACATCTTATGGAGAATTGTGTCACGAAAGATACTAGCTAGAGGTACTGTTAAAAATGCATAGCATGCATATTAAAATGATAATCGTGTTGTTATTATAAAAAACTGTATTAAAAGTATTGTCAAGATAAAATATTGTCACGGGAGCGCTGGAACACCCTGTGGAAGCAGCTGGGAGCGGAAGACAGGGGAGGTTCGTGTTAGCCACACCTCCCCCTCGTTTGTCTTATAGTGGCGACAGGCAATGGCTGGGAGGAAAAACGTCAGTGTGCCGTCTGTTTCTGTCCACCTGGTTCTCGATTTTACGGGATCTTTCATCATCTGGAAACGTCGAGAAGACGGCGAGATGCCTATAAAAAGGGCTGCAGTTAGTCAGTCAGTTAGTTGGTTAGTGAGTGTGAGTGAGGAGACAGTCGCAGTTCTTGGTGTAAGAGTTAGTCAGTGACGTGCTAATGAACGAGAAGATTGTGCAACGGAAGACTGTACGTAACTGGTATGTGCATCGGAGTTTATGTAATCGCGAGTACAAGTGAAATTGTAACGGACGAACTGGTGAATTGTAATTGTGTGCAGCAAGTAATTCTGTGTAATTGGCAAGAGTTTAACTGTAAGTCGGTGGAAATAAAGAACATTTTTGAGTGGTGAAATTGGACTTTTCATTTCACGAACCCACAAAGTCACACTGGTGTCAGGAAGCGGGAAGATAACATCACCGAACATTACAACCATGGACGCGGCATTGGGAAAACTTTTGGAGAAGATGATGGAAATGATGGCCGAATAACAGAGAAGACGGAAGCGGCAAATAACAGCCTGGCCGCGAAGCTGGAGACTATGAATGACAACCTGGCCGCGGAACTGAAACAAATGAAGACGGCCAACGACAACATCGCCGCGAAGATGGAAGAAATGAAGGCCGAATTAACAACGGAAATAGAAGCGGCAAATAACAACCTGGCCGCAAAGCTGGGAGAAATGAAGACGGCTAACGATAACCTCACGGAGAAGACGGAAGAAATGAAGGAGGCGAACGAGGTCCTCGCCGCCAAGTTTGAGGAACGGTTGGCCGGCGTGAGGGATGACGTCACGAATCTGGGCAAGCGGAAGGGTCAAGTAGACGACCGCCTTAATGATTTAGAGGAAAAGGCCGACAACATCGCAAAACCCCTCACCCGCCTGACGGAGGAAAACCGGCCTTATGTGTGGACGGAGGACGCCGAAGATGCTTTCCAGCACCCGAAGGGGACCCTGTGCAGTGCTCCAATTTTGGGTTTCCCACAACCGGGTGGCGCCTTCATTGTGGACACCGACGCTAGCGACCATTACATTGGAGGTGTCCTATCGCAGATCCAGGACGGCCATGAGCGCACAAGAGTGGAAGAGAAGGAGCGTGCCGCAGCAGTCCGAGTAGTTGTGGCAGTGCCTGCTGAAGGCTGGGATAGCGCAGGCCTGCGGAGGGAGCAGCTGGCGGACGCAGACTTGGGGCCACTCTTGAGGGAAGTGGACGCAGGGACGAGACCAACCTGGGAGGACATCGCACCGAGGAGCGCCACCTACAAGTCGTACTGGGCCCAATGGGACTCGTTGAAGACCAGAGAGGGCGTGCTGTTCCGGGTATGGGAGTCACCCGATGGGAAGGCGCAGAGAGAACAGTCGGTACTCCCCCGGATTAAGGTCCCGGAAGTCTTGGAGGAAGTGCACGCCGGTACTTCAGGAGGACACCTGGGAGCGAACCGTATGATTCACAAACTACGGCAGCGCTACTTCTGGCTCAGACTCCGGGCAGATGCTGGTGGTACACCTGGACCGCCTCGCACGCTACGATGGTGCTGTTCGGGGCGAACAACTTTGAGGAGGGAGCAGTGTCACGGGAGCGCTGGAACACCCTGTGGAAGCAGCTGGGAGCGGAAGACAGGGGAGGTTCGTGATAGCCACACCTCCCCCTCGTTTGTCTTATAGTGGCGACAGGCAATGGCTGGGAGGAAAAACATCAGTGTGCCGTCTGTTTCTGTCCACCTGGTTCTCGATTTTACGGGATCTTTCATCATCTGGAAACGTCGAGAAGACGGCGAGATGCCTATAAAAAGGGCTGCAGTTAGTCAGTCAGTTAGTTGGTTAGTGAGTGTGAGTGAGGAGACAGTCGCAGTTCTTGGTGTAAGAGTTAGTCATTGACGTGCTAATGAACGAGAAGATTGTGCAACGGAAGACTGTACGTAACTGGTATGTGCATCGGAGTTTATGTAACGGACGAACTGGTGAATTGTAATTGTGTGCAGCAAGTAATTCTGTGTAATTGGCAAGAGTTTAACTGTAAGTCGGTGGAAATAAAGAACATTTTTGAGTGGTGAAATTGGACTTTTCATTTCACGAACCCACAAAGTCACAATATATATTGGATATAATGCATCCACATGAATGGTTGGACGAGGTAAATACCGTTTTATATTAATTGAAATTGAATTTAGATTGGTGCATCCTTTATATTTATAAGGTAATAGAAAATATGTAAATATGAGGTAGCATGCTTCTTAGTCGAAAGTCTTGTCATTCTTTATTTACCCAACTGTACGTCAGGTCAATTGCAGCGGTCAGCTGATCGTGCCCTCTTCGTTGCCTGTGAATCATATCCAGGACTATTTACATTTAGTGCGACGGATCTAATGCTTTGTGTGTAGACAACCTGTCTAATAATAAACCATGTATGAGCAAATACTTATCTAATTAGAGGATAAAAGAATAGTTTTGTTTTGAATATAATCAAACTACATGTATGGAATATGTTGAATGAAACAAAGGAAATGAATGCAAGAAAGAAGTATTTTAACATGTAACTGATATATTTACCATGCTCTGTAACGGTTGTTTTGGTTTAGGCCCCGAGAATTGAAAAATATTTTAAAATGTTTAAATATGTGGTTTAATAATAAATATGGACATGTTAAAATAAGCAACAGAAATTGTTAAAGTTCAGTAGGTCATGAAATAACCTACATGTAGATGAAACAAAGTTAATATTTTATGTTTGGTAGTTTTAAGAATGAGATTATGTAATATATGAGGTGGACCAGTAAAAATTAAGTTCGATTGCTAGTGACGGCAGCGAGAAAAGGAAAAATATTGGTAAAACAGCTAGGAAAGAAAACGCCTTCGATTGTGTAACGTCGAAGAGAACAGGCGTATTCTGGATTGTCGAATTATACAAAGAGCTAACACAGACTTTCAGAAAATTGTATCGGCGCAACATCATTCTTGTGTAGAATTTTGTACGAAAACCGGCAAAGTGCATTTTAAATAAATCACAATTTTGGATTTTTATAAATTAAACAAAATTTATATATTTCTGAGTTTATCTAACTGGATGATTCTTTCGCATGCGACCATACCTGAGAAAAAGTTTCTCATGTAACGGCTGAAGCTACACAGAAGATTGTTGATACATCTGAATGCCAAATTGGTCCGAGAAGAATCTGCAACGCGTGGTTGCTTGGTCATTTTTTTACTGGAGGTCTGAATACAACCCACGACCTCGGGCGCAACGCGGGATGAGTGCAGGTAAGAATAATCCCCCAATACACGATCGCTGCAGACGCCGAGAACACCATCGTCTCATCCCATCACCCTAAAATCCCGCTTCAACTTATTGTCATATGGTGAAAAACTCATGAACAGTTATTGATCTGGGTGGCTCATTTTATTAGACTTTGGCCTACTGATCCCAAGGTCACGAGTTCAAATGTGGTTAGGACCGATGATACTTTAAATTTGCTTAAAACCGACAGCTCCATACTAGCAGACTTAAGGGCGTGTAAAAGAATTCCATCGTGATGGAATACCGACATACCACGGCGATGATGTAATACCAACAGTTTTCTTATCTGAGAAATGTAAAGCTACAAGCCATAATTAACTAACAGTCATTTGAAGGCAGACCGGCTCCATTCAATTAAATTCATTTTTCCAGTTATTTCATGCCTCACTTATACATAGACAAAACAGTATATAATGATCTAAGTTTATTTAACCGAATATTTAACTTACATTTTGTGTTAGTGTGTTTATGTAAAACAAAATATGACGTTTTGTTTTCGTGTGTGCAATTCTCTGTTTGTAGTTTTCATGTACGTAAATATTTAGTTATATACTACCAAAGTAATACATTATTTAATGCTTCTTTTGGCACTTGCAGTTGCACACTCATTTACTGTAATACACATGGTACGCTTTAAGGACTAAAAAAATTACCTGATTGCATTCATCGCTTCAGTTCAGATATTAGTTCTTTTTTTAAACAAAAATATATACATTTTTCCTATGTAACCGTTTTTTACTGTTTCCGTTTATTCTACTGTCTGTTTTCTATAGTCTCACACATATAAACTATACTCATAAATAACCATGTGGAAGGTGGGACTCGAACCCACAACCCTCTACGCGGCGTAAAGCTAGAGACATACGCTTTAGTGACCATCGTTATGCTAGGGATAAAGTTATGTAAAATGCATGGGACCCTTTGTGCTTCTACTGTAATACCTCGGAGGGAGGCATAAGGGCAAAGACCCGAAGGGCGTCCTGATGAATTATTGGTGCAAGGTTGAACTATCACCATCATTTCCAGTGCGAACGCATTCGTGTTGCCCAACCCCGTGCCGGCATAACCGCCAACATCAACAGCATTTGCTAGGCCGTACGATGGAGGTGGCATTAGGGTGGCACAGCTCCAGGGAAGTCATCCGTTACCCTTCATTACATACTTCCACCCCCGGAAGGGCCAGCATCCGATCGGGCCGTCCCAGTAAGACGCTGGAGATGAAATCTTCACAGTAAGCAAGAAACCGTCCCAACCTGCATCCAAGTGGATAAGAAGAAAAATAAGAAGATTGAGAAATGATGCATGGAAAAGCCGTGGTAAGTACATTCCCCTAGACAAGACTGTAATCAGGAACACTCCAAGAGTGACCGGTCGGCGAAAATCATATCAAGACCTCCCGAATACAATTCCCGCATTAAGGTATTCAGGCTAACGCCTGCCCCAACTTTGTGGTTTAGTTAGAGGTAAGGCGTCAGGGTTAGTTATATTGAATAGGCCTATTCAGAATTTGTAATTTCATATTTTTCCTGCCTCTAGTTACATCTATGAATTTATTTTTGTTGAGGTGGCCGGTAGATTACAAAATCATTTTTGGATACCATCCAAATGACTGCGTAAGTGAATGTCAGTCTTTATGAAGAGTTATACAAAATCCTTCCAGTTTAAGAGGATTACTTCACATGCTAATCCCAGAAAAGTCAAGATATACCTGCATTATACTTCTCACATAAACGTCTTGAATGTATAATAAAAACGTAACCGTGGCGTAATAGCCCTAAAGCGGGCCTGAGCCCGACAACTCAACTGCTAGCCTCACGCCCACATATACAAGACAGGAGGGCGGTCATCCAATCGATACGGGCAGGAGATGTGGTCAGCGTCTCGGCATTCCCAGTCGGATAGTTGGCTTTCTAGACCAGGGTTCGCTGCCTAGCATAGCTCCTTAATTTTCTCACAATGCTGAGTGGATACCGGTCCTATACCCGGACTTAAAATCCGCACCCCTATGGTTGGGATCAATCCCGGGTGCATTCCGGACGCAGGAAATCATAGCGCAGGCTCTAGCACACAACGCCAGGGCGCAGGATATAAATATATGATATTTTAATGAAATCCTTAGAGCCATTTTTGAGAAAATGAAGTACTTGAATATTTTTCAATGTAAAGGGTAGTTTCCCCTTATTACAACTTTGGAAGATAACTGATCTTAAAAATAAAATTTAGCATTTATAAATATCTTTTAAAATTATGTGCTTACAGATACACGTGTGGATCTTCTTCCAAAACCACCTCTTTGGATGTCGAACTTTTGGCGGAACACAATACTTTGTCTTATCTGCAATATAAAATATCAAAGAAAGTGAAAATGCATATATTTAAACCAGTTTTTATTTTGGCCCTAATGAAGAGATTCCGAAAGGCATGAAAGGGAAACCAACAGCATTGGGTTTATCCATAGCATGAATGTTACTATTTTCTTTTAGAACTGAAGAAAATAAAATCACCGAATTTACTGATTATTTTACATAATAGCTGTTTTTAATTAAGAAATTTAAAAATATATGTGTATTTTTAACCATTTAATGAGACGAAATCTTTCAGCTTGATATTTTCTAGCGAAAGACGTAATTTTTCGGGTGGGTTATGATGATCCCAGTCAAAAGTTTGGGATCACTTTCACAATTCTGGATTTGTGGATAAAACAGGGGTTTGTTTTCAATATTCTGTCATATCCCCGTTCTGATAGTAAAATATGTATAACCATGTAAATATTACCTGCTTCTGTTGTGCATTGGACTGGTTCACCACATAAAGGAGTGCTGATGAGTTCCCAAAAGTGCAGTGACGTGCCTAAGACGTTTGCATTTGAATACGCCTCAGTCCTTCAGCAATCAAGTAGTCGTATTGGCCTACAGTACATAGTGATCTAGCAGGGTGTATACCAGGGGACAAAAGAACGAGACTGAAATTGAAAACATTGCTGTCATTATAGCACTGCATCTAGAAGGCTACTATAGTAGGACAATAGCAAGAAAAAATGGCGTAGCCTGATCTGCAGTGCTGTTTATTTACTTACTTAGTTACTCACTTGCTTACTCACTTAATTACTTACTCACTTACTTACTCAGTCACTCACCTGTTTGCTTGTTTACTTATTCATTCATTCTTTTATTTATTTATTTATTTATTTATTTATTTATTTATTTATTTATTTATTTATTTATTTATTTATTTATTTATTTATTTATTTATTTATTTATTTATTTATTTATTTATTTATTTATTTATTTATTTATTTATTTATTTATTTATTTATTTATTTATTTATTTATTTATTTATTTATTTATTTATTTATTTATTTATTTATTTATTTATTTATTTATTTATTTATTTATTTATTTATTTATTTATTTATTTATTTATTTATTTATTTATTTATTTATTTATTTATTTATTTATTTATTTATTTATTTATTTATTTATTTATTTATTTATTTATTTATTTATTTATTTATTTATTTATTTATTTATTTATTTATTTATTTATTTATTTATTTATTTATTTATTTATTTATTTATTTATTTATTTATTTATTTATTTATTTATTTATTTATTTATTTATTTATTTATTTATTTATTTATTTATTTATTTATTTATTTATTTATTTATTTATTTATTTATTTATTTATTTATTTATTTATTTATTTATTTATTTATTTATTTATTTATTTATTTATTTATTTATTTATTTATTTATTTATTTATTTATTTATTTAGTTAGTTAGTTATTTATCTATCTATTTATCTATCTATTTATCTATCTATTTATTTATTTATTTATTTATTTATTTATTTATTTATTTATTTATTTATTTATTTATTTATTTATTTATTTATTTATTTATTTATTTATTTATTTATTTATTTATTTATTTATTTATTTATTTATTTATTTATTTATTTATTTATTTATTTATTTATTTATTTATTGGCCTTCGGTTAAAACCCATATGGTTATCGAAGGGGAAAGTAATAATAATAATAATAATAATAATAATAATAATAATAATAATAATAATAATAATAATAATAATAATAATAATAATAATAATAATAATAATAATAATAATAATAATAATAATAATAATAATAATAATAATAATAATAATAATAATAATAATAATAATAATAACAATGACAATGACAATGACAATGACAATGACAATGACAATGACAATGACAATGACAATGACAATGACAATGACAATGACAATGACAATGACAATGACAATGACAATGACAATGACAATGACAATGACAATGACAATGACAATGACAATGACAATGACAATGACAATGATAATGATAATGATAATGATAATGGTAATGGTAATGATAATGGTAATGGTAATGATAATGGTAATGATAATGGTAATGATAATGATAATGATAATGATAATGATAATGATAATAATAATGATAATAATAATAATAATAATAATAATAATAATAATAATAATAATAATAATAATAATATTAATAATAATAATAATAATAATAATAATAATAATAATAATAATAATAATAATAATAATAATAATAATAATAATAATAATAATAATAATAATAATAATAATAACAATAATAATAATAATAATAATAATAATAATAATAATAATAATAATAATAATAATAATAATAATAATAATAATAATAATAATAATAATAATAATAATAATAATAATAATAATAATAATAATAATAATAATAATAATAATAATAATAATAATAATAATAATAATAATAAAAGGAAAATTAAGAGGATTGGGAGAGAGTAGATCTGTAGATCACTTTCTTGAAGAAATTGAAAGAGAGCTTGGTGTATGGGTTTGTGGCATAACTGTAATAGGGTGATGACGCTAACCGGAATAGGAACAGAATGTTGAAGTAGGCGGCGGAGGAAGGAAGAACGTTGGGCTTGGTGACGAGCGCAACTGAATAGCACATGATTGGTGTCAGCGATTTCGCCTGAGTCATAAGGGCATACAGGGGAATCGATGAGACGTAGTCGGTGTAGATGCGAAGGGTAACATTCATGTCCAAGTCGCATTCTAATGTTGGAAGTGAGATGTCAACGGGCAGTCCTGTAGCTGCAGAACAAAGGAGTCGTGGAAAGGTGCGCCTGAACGGTGGCGTATTGTTTACCCTTGTTGGTCTGAGAACGATGCCAGGCATCATTCCAGCGGCAATAGGCGTCACGCCAAAAGGCCGGAAAAAAGTCCGGGTAGGGTAGCTGGATGCCTTGAAAGGTACCTTGGGTACGCTCTTTTGCCAGGCGATCGGCGATTTCATTGCATCGAATTCCGATATACCCTCTGATCCAAAGGAAGTGAATTTTCTGTCCGGCTATGGTAGCGTTGTTCACCGAGGTCAGGATCTCGTAAAGATAACAACGTATATCTCTTGTACAGCGAGGATGTTAGAGTCTCTGTAGCACATTCTGTGCATCGGTTAAGACCAGCAGTGTGGGGAAGCCCCGAGAAATCTCATATTGCACATCGTCACGAATGGCCAGTACCTGTACAGTGTAGTTGGAAGCCTTAATAGGTAGGTGGTGTCGAGCCAAGACATGAGTAGAAGGACAGACGTATGCATAACCTACTCCATCAGCACATTTAGAACCATTGGTGTAGATCATGGTGAAATATGGCCATGTGACATGCAAGAAATGAGAAAATGCGGTGTTCACGTCAGGGCGCCGGATAATGCTGTTTACATTGCAGCGGTGGTAACAAACTGGTGCCAATTCAAGTGTTTCTTTTTCTGGAAGACTCCGAGAAACATCATATAGGGAAGATCAGTTCATATGCATAGAGTATCGGAGATCTCGTACAGCACCTGAAATTCGCGAGGAAGTTAAGTATGCGAAGCCGTTCAATCTCTGTCTCAACCGTGCAACATCGCCTTTGTGAACTACCTTTACAGGGGTGCATAGCGACCAGGAAAACCTTTATTACGCAAACAAAATAAGGGGAAAAGATTAGAATAACACAGCAACAAAAACTGGAGTGTTCAGCAAGGTTCAAGGCGTTATTCACGAACGAGTATCAGTTTCTAGTGACTGGAAGCCAATGTAGAAGGTGTGTTCAGCAACTTCATGGAGAACGTATGCAAAGTCAATGTGTGATGCCAAAGGTCAAGCATGTTGGTGGATCGTTTATAGTGGGGGAATGTTTTGCAGGTGATTAAAGTTGCTGCCCTAGCGAAGATTCATGAAGCATTAAAGAAGGTAGGATATCACAGGATACTCCCAGGTTCGATCCCAGGTGACCGCAAAGTGAGATTTGTGATAGACAACACGCCGTGGGAGTGGGTGTTTTTTTTTTTTCCAATCTCCAGATTCCCCCACCAATCATTCCAACGGTGCTCCATCTTCATCTAGTGTATCATTAGTGTCACCACTTGCGGTGCCAAATGTAGTAAAAGCGGGCGTTAAACACGACACATTCCATTTTATTTTCAAAGGATACTGATCAAAAGTGCTGATCTACCTGGCAAGAAAAACCTGTTGATTGTGGATTTATTCAACGACAGGACAATGATCAGAAACTTGCTTATAAACTGTGCAGAGGGTATGTCAATAGTGTGGGAATTGGAAAATATGATTTAGCCAAGTCAATCACCTAATTTAAATACCACCGAATTCTTATGGTATGAACTTGACAGGGAAATGAGAAAACTGAGGTCACATTATGTTGAAGATCTGTGGAACAGTTTACAGACGTGTTGGACTGCAACATCTGCAAAAGCACTACACTATCTTATCCTCAGGATGTCTAGAGTTTGTGCAGCGGTTCTGAGGGCAAAGGGTGAATACTTTGAAGAGGATCAAATGTTTGTTTAGGTGTTTGTACATTGAAATAAGGTATTTAGCCTTTTTTTCAAATGTGATCGGAAACTTTTGATGGGTAGTGTTCTTTGGAAGTGGACAACCTCATGCTAATACCACGTACAGCTTTCTGGAAGGAAATAACACAAACAACTATTGCTTGGGAAAGAGTGGATGCTATGCAGCATTTTCTTTGGAAAATAAAGCTACCCAATGTGAGTGCCAATAATAGTAAGTTGCATACAAACTGCTCATATCTGGCTGCAATTACGGCTATAAAATGCACAACATTTCCCGTTTCAGCTGCTCCATCTCTCAAGACCGTAAATACAGATACGGATCAAATTGACATACTTATAAATTCTGGACTATTGCTGCATGTATTATAACTGTTTTACATTCACAAACAGGTTGAAATATTTATATGCGGCACATTAATACGTTTAGTTACATTCCAAATTTTCCTTTTGACGATTTATTTATTCTCATCATGTATGAAACAATTAAACTGCCAAGATTTGTCTTCTTTTTGCGAATTTTTTCAATTTCTCCACTTTATATGAAGTTTATTTGTGCCCTAATTCTTAGTTTACTTCACTAGAGAAAGACGGAGTTTTGGTTCAGTCTCTTGCTATTTACAGAATTGCACACTATGTCGATGTTTAAACAGTTCAGACTGAGTGGTTTGTACCCAGACACTATTCAGATTAATTTATGTATCAAATTCGAAAATTAGTAACAAAAATATTACTACTGTCAAAAGCATACAGAATGGCAATGTGTTGTAACAGTAGGTTTGCGTTATATTTAGAAAAGTTGTGGAAGTTTTATAGATGTATGAAAGGAATGATTATGTGGATGTATTTAGTCATTTAAATAAGTAAAGATATATGTAATTTTGTGATTGGCCGTAGTAGTAATTGTATGACGTAATGTAGTGACGTGAAATCAAATCGGCCAATCACAAAATTAAGATAGGAGTAGCGATAGTTACGAAAAATCAATAATCTTGGGAGAGAGAGATTTGTTGTAATGGTGAGTGTGATGAATAGTGGTGCAAGATCAAGATCATTTAAGTAATAGTTTGAATTTGTTTGAATACAACAAAGTAAGAATTTATCGATATGTTGGAAGTGACTGGGAAAGGAAGTTCAAGTAAAATGTAATCTAAATAATACAATTAAATAGTTACAAAATTTGACTTCTCCGAAACTTTATTCCGAACCACGCCTTGAAACCAAGATTCTCATGACTCTTATGTAATCAAGCACAATCATCAAGAAACAAATCAAAATACAACTAATTTGTTATTTCTGGCTTTTCGACGTAGATCTTCGAAAAGTCAACGTGCATCTCATCTCAAACATAGAAATCCCGTACCAAATTGCGCCCGAACGTGTGGATGATTAAGATGGAGACAAATTAACTACGAATAGTCACAAATTCCTGTCCCAGTGTGGTTAAAAATAATACGATGTTGGGACATTAAAATGAACTATTTTTATCATGATTTTATAACAAACTGGGAGAGGTTTAGCTTTTTAACTCTCAAACAAAATCTCAAAATTTCCTCCGAAAGCGTTCTCTTCATTGAAATTCATGATTTCTATCTTGTCAATCTATTTCTTTGCTTAAACATGAAGTCCATGAAATATTCTCAACTAGTGAAGTTTTCTTAAAGTCACTGCCACCAGTAGCGACTATTTAAACAACTTGGAACTTACAGTGTCTCACTGATAGGTAACATAATTTTCACTGAAGGTTTACTTCTTACAGCGCTAGAACGTTTCAACGAAAGTCAGGTCATTGTGACTGTCCAAACCACAGCTGGCCTAAATTTACGAAACTCTAAGTAAATGTAACGAAAGCGGATAAATGTAAAGGTCCTTACCAACCGCAAGTAGGCACATGACCCTTTGAGTTTCTATCGAGACCGCTGAAGGGAAGATATGAGAGGAGAAATCAGATTCGATGACAACGCAGAGGAGCCCCTAACATTCCCAGTCCAAACGCATCCGACGCCGTCCAACCACACCCACCAGCTACTATCGACTGAATGGGTTCCAGCGACACTAAAGAAGAAAGTTCTGAAAGAGAAAGACAATAAAGGAAACAATGGCTACAGAAATGAACAGGAAATAAGACAAATTATCCCAGCATTTGCTTACCGACACGGAAAAGCTATGAGAAATCCATAGGTTACGTTGGGTGGCCTCCAAGTATCGAATTCTGGATCTTTCGAATGCAAGTTCACATGTTAATTCGGCGGTAAGTCAATCGACATAACAGTGGTAGGGAAGTCCGATGAATGTAATCTATTAGATTTTTATGCAATGTTTTTATAGATTTGTTCTTAATATAGTTGTCTCTAGTTATCGAACTGTGTATGATGATCAGGGTAGCTATCTCAAGCACAAAACAAGAAAGCAGAGCCAATTTCTATGTTTTAGTTAAATGCAGAGGCTCTACCCAATTAGTCCAAGACCCTTAAGTCTTAGGACCCTGGTCTTCTTCAACCCGGGAGCGATGGATAACTTCGTGGGTCTTTCTATAGGACAATGCCTGATTTTTTAAAAGGCCACCCCCCCCCCCCGTTAACAACAACGTCAAGACAGGGTGAGAGTGGATACGCCACTTACGCGCGTCAACCCCGCAGGGAAGACTATCGAAAACCTCGGTGGGGCCGCCTGGTGATCTAGCACACCTTCTACTAGCTCTGCCACCAAGGCTAGTACCCGGGACTTATTAGGCAACCCTCTACCCCCTACTGGCGGCCTTAGCCTTGCCAAAGGTACCCAATACACCGTGGGTGTCGGGAACACACTGCCCCCTCGAGTCCAACCCAATCCGAACAACTCCCCATCGGGAGGGGCTCGGCAGTTCGACCCGAGGTTCCTCTAGTAACGTCAGTGGTACCACGAGTGCTAAGGGTCCGCAGCTCTCGCACTGCAGCAACTGAAATCGAGGGATTTCCTCCCATACGTGATAATTTCTATGTCAAATCAAATTTCACACAAAGGAGATTAAATTGCCGCGCCGTGGTCGAATGGTTACATTACTTGCCTCTCACCAAGGTTCGATCCCAGATGATCAGAAAGTGAGATTTGTGATGAACAATACGGCGTTGGGTGGGTTTTCTTCGGGATCTCCAGTTTCCCTGCCAGGATTCCAGCAATTGCTCCATTATCTTTCCTATCATTTCATCTCGCCCTCATTCTGTCATCCATTTCCCTCACTTTCATTTAAGGCATCGGGCTGATCACCCATCCTGGATTCTCTTCTTCTTCTTCTTCTTCTTCTTCTTCTTCTTCTTCTTCTTCTTCTTCACTCCATGGTTTGGACATATCGCCCGTTCCGGCTTGTAGATCTCTCCTGGGTCGTCCTCTGTCTCTTCTTCCTTTTGGATTATAGTTTAGTACTGCATTTGGATATCTTTCATCCTCCATTCCTAATATATGTTCATGCCATTGTTGCCTTCGTTCTGATATTTTGTCATGGATTGGTTCGATTTCTAATTCCCTTTCTAATATCCTCATTTCTTATTTTGTCCAATATTGTACAACCTTTAACACTTCTTAAAAAGTTCATTTCTGCAGTCTGTATTTTATTTAAATCCTTTTGTGTTGGCACCCAGGTTTCGCTTCCATATAGTAAAGTTGGAATAGCCGTTACCTTATACATTTTCATTTTTGTTTCCTTTCTCACTCTGTTTTTAAAAGTTCTTTGGATTGTCCCATATATTGCTCGGAATTTGCTTACTTTTTCTTCTATATCAGCATTGTTTCTAAAACTTATGTTACATCCTAAATATTTAAAACTCGATATTTGTTCTCAAATCATATTTCCTAAAACAATTTTTGATCTTACATTATAATCTCCTTTAAAAGCCATAATTTTTTCATTTTCTTCTGATATTTTAAAATTATACTTTGGTACTATATTATTTAGAATATACATTGATTTTTGCAGTTTATTTTCATTCTGATTAATCAATATTTGGTCATCCATAAAC
>CM060955.1:66030848-66112178 GCA_030765055.1 Mantis religiosa | reverse complement strand
AGGAACCACACTTATATTCAAGTAATTTAACCTTGAAAAATATTGACCATGCACTAGATTTTCCTGGCTGGAGAAACTTAAAATAGTAATAATTAAACACATAATCGCAAAAATGCATTCTTTGTATTGTTATGGAGAAGAAGCGAGTTTGCTTTTGAAAATGTTTTAAACTTCGATGCACAGAAGATTTGTATAATCACATTTAAGAAATATTTCTTCGCGTGTCTGTTTTCGACCTAAACATTTGGCAACTTTGTACTATGTTCTATTGTACAGGTTGCTATGGTTTTCTAAGGCGTTGAAAACTCTCTGTTCCTAAGTTTATTTTTTCTCATCTCTGGATCCCACAGGTGGTGCAAGATACTTTTCACATCAATTACTTATACGCCACTTTGATGCATGCTGCCGACTAAGGGTTGTCAATATTGCTGCACCTTATTTTTACGTTGTAATGTTGAAGCAGTGTGGCCTATTTTCAGGGTAGAGCAATGAGTTCCGTCAAAGGGTATGCGAGGATATGTATGGGAGTAAGGATGGTTCTAATGACACTGGAATGCACGTTTCAGACTGTTTTAATGACTGATTCTTTTTATCATCACATCAAACTCGAAGTTGCCGACCAAGGGTTACCAATATATCACTGTTTAGAGTTACCGTATGTCAAATGCATATTACTCGATAACACTTATGTATTTCAAATGGGAAGAGTTCTGGAGTCCAGCTAATCAGATGCCGTATCACACTCAGCGTTGCCAGCTTGTTACCCCACTCCTTTTTTATTTCCCTCTCTCTCGCACACTCATACAACGTGCAGGTCTGCTTGGCGCAGACGTAAGGGTAAACAAATTATATTTTACAAACTTTTACAATGATGCAGTTGCCAAAATCAAAATTGGAAAAAGCATTTTCACAAATTATGTTTATTGTTAAATACTATAACTATAATTATAGTTTATGAATTACCTGTTTTTCTATACCAATGGGACTGCTAGTGGCTCATCCATATCGCTGTCAATGTCACTTCCGAAGAGACAATTCGTCATTGTCACTGTCTTCATCGTCTGAGTCTTGCAAATGTATGATTATAGGTTCCAAATTCTCGTCGCGTGCTATTTCTTTCTTAAAATCGTTTTCTTGAAGGTTTTCTGCATGCCTCAGGCAGTTTTTCAGTCCTGTTGTGTTACCTTGTCAATTTCTTCGTGAACAAGTCGTTTAACGTCCGTCAGTTTTAAAGTATTATTTCTGTTTGCAATCCCCCTTTTTATTTGAGTCCACACCAACTCAATTGGATTATATTGGCGGTGGTAAGGTGGGAGGCGTATTACCTCGTTTCCCATTTCATTTGCAAGTTGATCCAGCTGATTCACTTTTTCGGTGTTTTTAAACGGAAGTACTCTTTGCAATAATTAATTTTTGTTTCTGTTTCCGAAAATTTTGTAAAGAACGTGTAGACCTTAAAAATAATACTTCGGGCCTGACTTCGCAATACCTGCTTTTGAATCGCCACTAAATTCACCGCAAGAAGCCATTACACTATATAACTCTTACTCTACTGTTGTGTAAAGAACAACTGAATGATATTGATCTGAACTCTCCAGAGTAAATAAACACTTCCTTTCCAGCATTCATTCATAAACATAAGCATACAGCATTCCACAGGCTAACAGGAAATGCAGTGTTTGTTCTTTCTCGAATTTAACACCTTGACTTATTCACAGTAATTCTTTTATCACCTAATGTCAGTAGTTTAAAAGTCAGGTATGAGTAATTAAAAGTATATGTACATACATACACACCAACCACTTTGAACTCTCTAGAGTAAATAGAGACTACGAACCATTCATAAACAAAGATATAATGTGACCAGACACGTTCTGCCAGGGTAACAGGAAATTGATTGTTTCCTCTCGCTCGAATTGGCTTATTCAAAGTAATTCTTTTATCACGTCATGCCAAACATTTACGTTTCAGTTCTGAGTAATTAAAAATATAAGTAAACGTATACATGCCAACCAATAATGATATTCATATAGTGCTTACGTCGTGATTTATTGTTATAATATGGGTAATAGTAGTTTATTTATTTGTATTAGAAAAACTATTTGAGCTAAAAGTATGAGGTTTTCATAGTTATGTTAGATATGTTACTCTCTATCTTCCACATGGATCAGTTTCGGCAAAAATCTGAATTTTTGTCTTAACGCAATTAGTATTTCATACAGATTGATTAGGTTGGTGCTCCTTACACACCGCTAAGCGGGAATGCAATACGACAACTCCGCAGGACTCCGATTGGTTGCTCACCTAGTAGCTCTCAAGGACAAACACCTTCCCATGTGAAAAACATAATAATTCGTTATTTACGTAGGAACCGATAGATACCTTCTCTCATCGCTTCTGGTCTGCCTTCGCCGAAGACAGAACCAGTTGTCTTTCTTACTGGCCCGCCAGCCACGTTCTGGCTCTCTGAGGCACTGTAGCTGTGTGTGTGTGTGTGTGTGTGTGTGTGTGTGTGTGTGTGTGTGTGTGTGTGTGTGTGTGTGTGTGTGTCTTTCACCTCTCGAAGCCTGTCTTTATTCACACCAAAATTACTTTAGTGACTATTTTGTCCATTGTGATTATTAGTCTCGGTCATGCCATTATTAAGGGTCCGAACAATGCCTTTTCAAACGGAGTCTAGTGTTATGCACTTAGAATCCCTCTTAAGAACATGCTTTCTCCCGTGTCTTTTGTTAAACGACTCAACCAAATGCACCTGTTCGTGTTTTAACAAATACAATGTTCCTTTGAAATCCATTAAGATTGTTTATTTATTGCATCCATTAATTTCGGTATCACAGGAAGCGACATAGAATACACTATGTTATAAAACAGCACTACCATTAAATCAGGCATAAAAAATTTTAGACGTTAACTTAGATGCTTCTTATAGAACAGAAAGGAACATATAAGATACATTACAGCCACCACCTTCAGGAAGAATGGATGAAGCGAACGAGCCACTGAAGGTTAAAGGTAGCAGGCAGAGAGGTCACAAATAAGAGCAAAGTCCTCAGCTTTTTCAATGTGAGCACCCGACCGCTGGAAATCAGTGCAGCCCAGAGTCTGCATTCTACAACCCATAACAGCTGAGACAATTCAGTGCGAGGTCAACCCGAAGGTCCGAAGACTCCGTCCTCTATCAACTCGGAAGTGATGGAAATCTCCAGGCTCTTTCCTTGGGACAATACCTTGAGTGTGAAAAGACCCCCATTGGCAACAACGTCAAGACGGCTGGAAGTGGATACACCACTTACGTGCGTCAACCCCGCAGGGAAGACTACTGAATAACCTAGGTGCGGCCGTCTGGTATCTGGTATCCGGGACTACTTAGGCAACCCGAAACCCCGATCCGGGCGGCCGAAGCCTGGCCGAAGGTACACAATCTACCGCGGGTACCGGGAACACACTACCCACTCGAGTCCTACCCAGTCCGAACAACTCCCATTCGGGAGGGGCTCGAATGTTTGGCCCGAGATTCCTCTGGTAACGTCAGAGGTACCACCAGTGCTAGGGGTCCCAGCGCTCGTACCACAGCAGCTGAAGAGGACGGTTCCCCTCCTCTACGGGAAACAGCTGAGACAGTTCACTACAGTCCGGCACTTCCTCGCTTTGCGAAATCGACAAACACACCAGAAACATAAATAAATAGAATAAAAGAGAAATTGTGTCAAAGAGAAACCACTCCACTATTCGACTACAATCAGAAAAACCACGAAAACCTCAAGTCAGGTTGTATTGTCAACAACTGAACCCGTATGCGAGTCTCTCCGTTACCACTTTACCAAATGTTTGGTATATACTTCCTAAGTCCATCAGCACTTGTAGCACTACACAAGAATAATCAAGTAATGCATATAATACATAAATGACCAAAAATCTCAACTAAAGCACATAATGGCTTATGGGTTGTAGTCTTAAGAAAGTCCTGTTTCCTTTCCGCAGCAATGAAGATACATGGGGAGTCCGTAAAAAACTGAAGCTAAATTACGTTGCACACCAAAAGAGACAGTTGTGTTTGAAATGTAGATATGCTTTGTAGGTTTTGGAGAGGCTGGATTGATCATTATTTGTGTGAAATCTATCTTTGACTATCAAAGAAGCAATGGGAATGTGACGTCTTACTCGACGATATTTGTCACCAGAATATCAATGCAATTTATTTATTTTAAACTTCAAACTGTCAAATAACACTTCCGATTTAAATATAATCATTGAAGAAAGAAGAGATTATTACTGTGAAATCCAGTTATAGACAATAATGTCAAACATTAAATTACGTGGAAAATTCTTGAGAAAATAGGTTGCCAAATAATTTAATAGGAATAAAACGTCTTTATATAGGGACAACAATATATTTGTACATAAATGGAAAATGAAAGAGAAGATACTTCTATAAACATAGATGTAATACAGAAATATAGTCTCTGGGCAACAGTATATGGAATAAGTATTCAGAACCTGTAAATTAAATACCTATCCAGAAATTTACCTAGTCAAAACTTCTCAGTAAATTACTTACTTTATGCAGATGATTAAATTATGATACAGGATAGGGAAGACAAACTGCAAAATGCGGTGTTTAATTTAATTTTTTTAGAAAATTAAATAAGCATCTTTTTTAAAAAATAAATAATTTTATTTGTTTTCCAAATATTTTCCTTTAACATCAATACATTTTTGCATTCGGTGAAGCTTAAATTAATGATACCATACTTTTTGAGCACTTCAGAAACCATATTTTTTATAATGTTCTACTACTTCATCTGATGACGACAAAAGTATTCTAGGATTTAATTTTTAATTATTATTAACAACAAACGTAAATTACAAAGTCGTAGGTTAGGGTTGTTTGGTGAAGGGTCCATGGTGCTCACTTTTAGGGCATCCAGATGCTCGGTTGTTAGTTTTGCTGTATGCGATGATGCATTCTTAAGTAAAATTATTTTTCCTTTTGAGCAATATTGGACATCACGAACTTTTTAAAAAGAAATATGTTAAACGGACATGTGTGTACCAATGGGAAGCAATGAAACTCTATTCTCTAATGCTATATGCAGTAGCAATTTGACCCGTTTAGTGAGAGGTACTACGAAGTCGTGGAACTTTTGCAAGTTTATGTTATTTTCGAAAGACTCATTGAGCCGACTGACTCTTCTTTCTAGGATCACAACAATAAATCCAAGATTCACCACCAGTAAAGATATTCCAAATCAAATTTTAAGTGCCGTCTTTAAATGTTTCCTGAGTCTTATGTATTAATAAGTAAGCTGTTTCTTTCAATTGGGAGTCAGTTTATATAGAATTTATAGACAACATTTAGGCATGTCTAAATGATGATAAGTCTTTTGTATTTTAGTTACATCAATTCTCAAGCCTCCTGAATAAATGCGTAAGTTGTCTATCGATATTCAAGGATTGCTCGAATGGTGGCAACATTTTCATCAATAACAGCAGTTCTTACGGAGGAGATGAATCAGGCGGTAATGTCTATGGCCCTCGTTAGCAATATCGTGGGCTCAATTCTATGGGCCTCATTCAGAAAGTCGTAGTCGGTTGGCCACTCTAATTTGGGTTGATTCTTTAATTTAATATTCCTTCCCTTCCCGTTCTCATTTTATTTCATTGTGGTTGTCAGCAGGGCGGTTCGAGCAAGTGTGGACAGATAGTGCAGACTCTTCTTCCTGGCCTCACTTTTCTCTATATTTCCTTTTCTTTTATAACAGTTTTTTCATTATTTCCGTTTATTTTCTTATCTGCTTTCCTTAGTTTCACACATATTCACTATATGCATCAACCTCCATGCCCAAGGCGGGACTCGAACCCGAGACACTTTTTGCGGCGGAACGCTAGAGACATACGCTCTAATGGCCATGGCTACGAGGGCCGGCTCCACTTAAAGCAGCTGCTTGCCGGTAACCCAGGCCGCTCAGGTCACTTAGTCGCCCTCTTTTAAGGTGGCAGTGAGGAGCGCTGGCGGTGCACCGTAAACTTTTAAGGACTTCTGCACTCCTATGTGACTCTGCTCTGTCCCCGCTCTCTGACGGCCTGTGGTCTCTCTTCACCTCATCTCTCCATCCCTCTGGGGTTGCAATGTGCGAGATGTTCTCCTTAGTAGCATCCACATTACATCATAACATCAGCTAAGGCCGTCCTGCACCAAATTGATCACTAAGAATCCGCTATACCAATTATAAATTATCTTAAATTGGGCTTCTTCGCCAAATGCTTCACTTGGGTCGATCTTCACATTCTTTACGCGTTAATAAGTATTTAGAGTCGTTTTAAAAATCATGCCCTGGAAATCTTCTCCATTCAAACTCATTTTTGGTGATACGCAGAATCATTAATTGATGATAATTAACGAACTATTATGGTACATTTAACAAATTATGCGGCAAACAAGTTCCAAAACATTAGACGGTACTTGTCATATATAAGAAAATTTCATTTTTTTTTTTTTAAAAAAAAGCATTATAAAATGTTTTGGTGTCAATCCTGTATAATTTTTAAGCATATTTAGATGAAACAGAGATCGTGGCATTTCATAACCCGCCTTTGTAGCTTAAGTGGGAGCATGTCTGCTTCATGTTCAAGAGATACCAATTTCGAATCTCGGTCGGGATGAATTATCTGTATTTCTTTCTGAGTTTCCCTTATCGTCTTTACTCTAAGCTCTATGGACACTGAGCTCATTTGAGCATCATTTCACCCATTTCATTCATTGTCCGGTATGATTTAATGTTGGAGTACGTTAATTAACAATATGGCTTTTAAGGGCAAATTTCTACTAAAATATAGAAATAGAAAACAAAAGAATACCTCGATCAAATGAAATATTGTTATTGTTATGCCTCGTATGTAAAGACTATGCATATAAGAATAAAACACGGGAATATATTTTGCGCAGTGTCAATCCTGATGAACGGAAGCGAACTCAGATTAAGAAATAAAATAAAACTAAAATGAGATGAACGAAATTGAGTATTTCAGAAAAATTGCAGGTTATACCTTATTGGATCTAAAGCGAAATGAGGAAATGTAAGAACTACTGGAGGATAAAATAACGTCAAACAGCAAGACTGGTGTCAATATTGAGTGAGATACAGAAAATAGACTACTGAAAGCGGATATGAGATATACTCCGAAAGGAGATATGGAGGGAATGAGGAAAACTCTGTTGTACTACAATCACATGTCTTTTCTATACACTATAATTTTGTTAATAGTTTTGCTACAATTCTTACGCAAACTTATTCAGGATAAATATTTCCAGTTCCTTTGCATATTTGGTTGTGTATAAAGTAGCAGTCCTTCCATAAAGTCCCTGCATTTAAAGAAGCTAACCTTAGAAGCGAGTCTCATACAGCTTAGAGGGAGTGAGATGAGGTGTAACATAGGTGCGCTACTCTAAGGGGATTGAGGAAGCTCTATGATGTCATCCAGATCATCGTCTGGTTCGCTCGTGTAAGAAACAATAACACTGTCACATGATAATTTCTGTTTATGCAAGCACTGCCTCATGTCACCAGCTTACCCCCGTTAACTAACTTCCCCACATCCCGCAACCACCCAGAGCTTGGTCCCGTACAGTATACTCCTCTGTAACCAACAATACACTGACTTTGGTGAATACAGGATTGTGCATGTGACGGCTGTACAGCTAGCATTCTGTAAACGCCGCCATTGTCAGAGACTTTATGGAAGTACGTCTACTCTACCTATGAGGGATGAGGAAACCGAATAATTAGTCTTACATTTAAAAACGGATATAAAACTTCATACACTTTTAATGATATCAAAGAAACAATACCTAAGAGGACTTAAACAATGTTACAAATTATTGAAATGCTGAAAGCAATATTAATTGATATATCGAAAATGCTAATGCCACGGAAATATATTTAAAACAAATTACTATCTGAAAGAGACCTTTTTTCAGCTACGCTTTTGTCCATCTCCTAACGCTACCATTCATACAAACATATACAGCATTCCTTCTGAAAAAAAAGCAAGCTTCACAGGTATTTCCACGAAATTAAAGATATACATTTTATTTATCATGTAAATACCCATCGGGATGGCTCAGGCGGTTTGGTCTGTGACCCGCAATGGGTAGGTCTGGATTCGATTACCGTGGTTGATATTCCCGACCTATTGGTTTTTTTCGGGTTTTCCCAGGTCGCTAGGCGAATGCTGGGTAGGTTAATCAGATCCCCCAAATTTCCTGACCCTCCATTTAATCTCCAATATCATTTTACGTCATCTCTTATCTGGTTGTCTCTTCAGAGTAGAAGTGTAGGCACGTGTCTCGGCGTTGCATGGCAAGATGCTCTGCTTTGGTAAACGCTTCCTCCTTCAGCGGGACGGACTCCAGTATCCGAGATGGACTAGTGGGCCTAGTGGATTTCAGGAACGCATCAGGAGGGGTGCCGATTGTGCCAGCCTGCCTGGAGTATTCCTACCTCTGGAGCGGCCTCTGGTCTCCAAGCCGGCCTACTTGTTTCGGGCCGCGGTAGGAAGGATGGTGGTTGTCCTGGGCCGCCGGGAAGTTTCCAACTGGTAAAGTGTAGAAACCCCTCCCTCTGCACTGCCGTGATTCCTTGGGTTCGGCCACCCTCTATCTCCTCTCACCTCACCCTCACTCCCGAGGTGCCCCACTTGGGGTATAGGTACAAAGGATCAATCTGTCGGACGTGCCGGTCCCCTCCTTAAACGTTGCAATTTTTTTTTAATTTACGTCCTCTAACGTTAAGTCATATCGAACGATGAATGAAATGGGTGAAATGTTGCTCAAATGAGTCCGGGGTCCATGGAGCTTAGAGCTACCCGACATTTGTCTATAAGGATAAGGTAAAACCCCGGAAAACCCGTATCCAGGTGACTCACCCTGACCGAGATTCGAACTCGGGACCTCTTGAACGCGAGGCAGAAACGCTACTATCTACGCTACCGAGGCGGGCAAACGTTGTATACTATCATGTAAATAACTTATATACATTGCATTTTAACCCAAACCTTAGACTCATTTTTGGAAAATACACAGTTTCGAAAAGTGTACTATATAAATGAGAGTTTGTGGAGAGGGAGTTTCTTGAAGATATTCGTATTGGTTCTTTGAAAAATACTGAAATTCAAGAAAGTTTTGTATTTATCTGACTAAGTTTTCGAGTTAGGCACACGCATACAGACCAATACACACACACACACACACACACACACACACACACACACACACACACACACACACACACACACACACACGCCTATGTAGCGTAGATGGTAGCTGTCTACCTCACGTTCAAGAGGTCCCGAGTTCGGATGTCGAACAGGGTGAGCTACCTGCATAAGGTTTTCTCCGAGGCTTTCCCTTATCCGTCAAGACGAATGTCGAGTAACTCTAAGGTCCATGGACCCTGGACTCATTTGAGCATCCTTTCACCCAATTCATTCACCGTCCGATATGACCACTTTGGAAGACGTAAATTACAAACACACACACGCACGCACATACACACACACACACACACACACACACCGGACCGCCTCGGTAGCGTAGATGGTAGCAGTTTGCCTCACGTTCAAGAGGTCCCGAGATCGAATCTCGATCAGAGTGTTACCTGGATAAGGTATTTTCCGAGGCTTTCCCTTATCCGTCAAGACGAATGTCGAGTAGCTCTAAGCTCCATGGACCCTGGACTCATTTGAGCATCCTTTCACCCAATTCATTCACCGTCCGATATGTCTAAACGTTGGAGGACGTAAATTACAAACACACACTCACACGCACACGTACACACACACACACACACACACACACACACACACACACACACACACACACACACACACACACACACACACACAACCACCACACTTAGTCTGACACTCTTTTTAAAATACCATTTATTCAGGGGACCTCAAAATATTTATGGTAAAATTTCAACACGAATTAGAGGTGGAATAATGTTATTTCTTGTTACCTTATATAATATAAATGGTACAGAACAGAACATAGGCAGGAAGCGTGCTATGGAACTTAATGCTTGAAGAGATTGCTCTTACGTATATGAAATGAGTAGTGTTTAACGCCCGCTTTTACTACATACGGCACCGCAGGTGGTGACACTGATGATACATGAGATGAAGATGGAGCACCGGTGGAATGAGATGGCGGGGGAAACCGGAGGTCCCGGAGAAAACCCGCCCCAGCGCCGTGTTGTCCAGCACAAATCTCACTTTGCGGTCGCCTGGGATCGAACCCGGGCCGCCTTGGTGCGAGCCATGGCGCGACCATTGCTCTTACGGTGAGTAAGTGTCCTTTTAATTAACTTTGCCCGTCTTAAGCTATTTGAGGCCGTGGGTCAGGCAGCAGGCTATTACATCCTGAGGTACAATAGTGGCAACCGATACAAGGTCGTAAACATGTCACTTTTACATCGTTTTTCTCTGTTTGAAGATAAGCTATTCTCAGCGCCGTCGTCTACCGGAATGCGGAGTTTACGATGATGATAAGGGCGATGACGTTGTGATAAAATTTCCCGACCATGCTGCGCACGCATGCACTGTCAGATTCTCTTCTGTTTCGTGGACCACCGTGGATGTATTGCTGCACTGCTGCTCATGGCAAGTATTCCTGAAAAAGTATAGTGCATTTTCTCTCTTCGTTAATTAAGTTACAGTATTCTATTCCACTGTGAAGCTGTTCGTTTACCTAAACCGAGTTAATGCTAAGCAAATGACTAAAATACTTTTGCGTAATTAAAGGTCCCTGAAAATATGTTATTATTAAAATTGTTTTTCTTCTGTTTTACATATACGAATTCCAAATATTTGGTAGTCTATTAATGGATTAATACGGCTTCTGAAAATTATTACAACATAGTAATTTTTAAGTTATTACGGTGAATATTTCTGGAAATGTTCACTTCCTCTACCATGTATCTAAATAGAGGAATCACTGCATTCCTCTCAAACATTCGATAGTAATATTTCAACAGAAATACATCTTTTGAAATCCAGAAATCTAAATATATAACTTTCATAAAATGTATGTGTAACTATGTGGAGCATAAATTTGTACATCACAATTTAAATAAATGAAGTGCTGAATAAATATTAGTACTTTCAAAGGTGGGGTATCAAGACATTTTAAGAAAAATTTTAAGGAAAAACTTTCTCAAAGTATCCTCTAAATAATTTTATTAAATTCTTTACGTTAAGGAGATTTACATTACAACTAAGCGTTCTTTGACATGAATCAATGTTGTATGATTTTTTATAAGTGTTAGATTTGCGGGTCTCGCGAAAACTGTGTGTTATTTCAAAAATTTTACCGTAGAATTGAGTTTTTCAATTCTTTGCCTTTTTATTCCTCTTTTTTTTTCCTTATGGCGTTAGGTAGAGAGTATAAATTTCTAAAGCCAGCATAAAGCCATCCAGTTTTAAACATATGACAATCCCTTCAGGCTTCGATATCCCTCTGGTACCAAACGAATGGTCTAACCATTTCTACAAACATTTCTCTGAATTAACAAGAATTAGACAGAAGAAAATGCTTTTGTAAGAGAATTTTGTAGGAGCAAAGTTAAAGAATAACTTGTAAAAGCAACACATTAGTTTATTTCAAGATAGTTTTGTTAAGAGCACCCTTTTACAACAATTTTGGTGTATTCGCCATCACGTTATATTTTTCTGCAAGTACAGAAACAATTTCCGGATTTTCCATACATTTTTATAGACATTCAGTGATGTTACCCATACTGTTTCTTTAAAATGTTTAATATTTGTAGTTAAACTATGCCAAATAAAATAACTTGATTGGCGTTTTTCTTTGTTTAAATTCGGTTTAGCATTATATCTGTACGGGTGGTTGGTTATCTCTAGGCTTTTTGACGCGCATGGTTCACCGTATGGCAGACACATGTCAGTTGAGTAGCGGCCCCCGTACCATCTGCTGGAGTCAACCTCCTCAACCATCTAAATTGTTACAACTGAATTAATCATAAGGTGTATGTTTGTGATCAATGTTCTGAAGGTGTATATTCATAAGAGAGATGTGGGACAAACACTTAATTTCGTAGTCACCTTCCTGGAATATTTATTTTAACACTATTTCTTTAATTCTATGGATAGAATTTTTGAGGATGGAAATGAATATTTCATCAGTTATGCGACTGAAGGAGCCCACAAAATAAATAGATACACAAATTACACGCAAATACAAAACAAATAATATATGATTGGACCTTGAACTAGATTTTTTTTTTGTAATCATAGAGCCTACTCTTCGGTTCATTCAACTATACAAGTATTATGACCGCGAGGAATAAACAAAATACTAATAGTGATTCAAACTGAAAAAAATGTGAAAATTCAAAACAATCATAAATAATATCTGGGGATGGAAAACGTTGCAAAAGAAAACTGACAACAATGTTTGTATTAATGAAATATTTTTAACTAAAATTTTTTTTCTATTCTTCACAGTTTACCTATTATTTTAAAAAAATAGAATGAAAAGGCCTGTATGTTACAGAATATTAATAGGTTTTATTATTATTATTATTATTATTATTATTATTATTATTATTATTATTATTATTATTATTATTATTATTATTATTATTATTATTATTATTATTATTATTATTATTATTATTATTATTATTATTATTATTATTATTATTATTATTATTATTATTATTATTATTATTATTATTATTATTATTATTATTATTATTATTATTATTATTATTATTATTATTATTATTATTATTATTATTATTATTATTATTATTATTATTATTATTATTATTATTATTATTATTATTATTATTATTATTATTATTATTATTATTATTATTATTATTATTATTATTATTATTATTATTATTATTATTATTATTATTATTATTATTATTATTATTATTATTATTATTATTATTATTATTATTATTATTATTATTATTATTATTATTATTATTATTATTATTATTATTATTATTATTATTATTATTATTATTATTATTATTATTATTATTATTATTATTATTATTATTATTATTATTATTATTATTATTATTATTATTATTATTATTATTATTATTATTATTATTATTATTATTATTATTATTATTATTATTATTATTATTATTATTATTATTATTATTATTATTATTATTATTATTATTATTAATTTGCAACATTTTTAAAAAATTCAAGATAATATATCTACATTAATTTTACCATCATATGTATTTCAATAAAACTCCAGAGAAAATCAAAAATGGGATAATGTTTTTAATGGAACGGGTTATTTGATCGTGGTAACTGTCTTAGAAATAATCCTGTAGCATTCTTGGAAGATGCTGAGAATACCAACTTTGGTATTTAACAAATTTTTCATTTTCTGTTTATGTATTATTCAAAGACAGAAAGACTCACAAACATACAGACGGAACGTTTCCTAGCAATTCTTTTCACTTTTATTTGAACTCTCAATAAATTATGTATTTCAATATCAAATTTTTTGATAGAACGTACTTTGTGTACTTACCATTAGCTAACATATTAGAGAAAGGAACATTTTCAAATTGTATGCATCTCGTTTTTCAAGTAATTGTTCCCAGCTGAAGGTATACTTTAGATGGAAAAAAGTTTTTTTTTTCCCTCCAAAATGGTTTTAAGAATTTTGATTGAAACATCGTGCTTTGAAGAACTGGCATGTGGAATAAAATGTGGAAATATATAATATATATATATATATATTAATTTACGTCCTCCAAAGTTAAGTCATATCAGAAGATGAATGAAATGGGTGCAATGATGCTCAAATGAGCCCGGGGTCCATAGAGCTTAGAGTTACCTGAGATTCATCTTTACGGATAAGAGAAACCCCCGGAAAAACCTTATCCAGATAACTCACCCTAACCGAGATTGGAACTCGGGATCTCTTGAACGTGAGGCAGACATGCTACCCCCACGCTACCGAGGCGGGCACAATGTGGAATATCCTGACTTTTCTCTGAATAGTCCCTGAAGTCCCCTTCGATATGTTTGAAGTTTTTACAATGTTGTTTATCTTGGAAATATGTGTGAAGTGTGCACTCACATGACTTTCTCTACTCTATTTTGTACGAACTATTCGTACAAATGCTGCTTCTTCTTCTTACTTCATGTAGGTACTAGGAAAATACAGATGTTTAACCAATAGTAAAATCTTCTGAAGCTGATCAATATACGAGTTTGAAAAGAAACTTATATTTGCTTGATAAAAAGGAAAGAAAACAAGAATAATTAGTACTGAAAAGTTAAAACAAATAATGCGAAAGAAATTTTCAGAAACACTTAAATTCATAAAAAGAGAATTATTGGAACACAAATTCTGTGGTTTATCGAGCTCTATCTGCATTATTTGTGAGTAAGAGTTTGCATATCTCTTATAGTTTGACAGTTATGCAAAGTTATTTAGAATGAAGAGATCTTCAGGGGCTATTCCCAAAAAACTTTAGGATATACATTTCACTTGTTTTTGAGAAATTCAAAATTTTCGGAAATGTTCCATTTAAAGGGTAGTTCGGGGTGGGGCATTCCAATTAAAATCTTAATGTTGCATCCTTGGGGGATGCTAAGCTTCAATAACAATTTGATATTAATCGACTTTTGAAAATAAAGAGACACATGGAGATATAGACGTTTTACAAAAAATGTTTTTTTTATAATTTAAAAGGTCTCAAAACATGTATTTCTGGTATAGAATTAAGAATTTTTTGCAATTTAAATGATCTTAAAAATTTAAATAAATTTAAATAAATTTAATAATTTAGAAATATTGCAATTCATCTTAGAAAAAATGTGGTTTGAGTAACATGAGTAGGAGAGCTACTATTTCTATGTCTATTATAGTAAATATATTATAGTAAAGAATATAAAGGATAAATCTGAATTTCTGAGCAAGAAAGTTAAGTGAATGTTCAAACAACATTTTCCCCTTTCCCCTCTACACATCTCTAAATTGCATTAGAACTGAACTCGCATGCAGTGCATTGTAGTAATTCATTAAATACTTCCAAGTACCTTTCGTGGGATCGCAATAAAAGTAATTTTGTTCGCGGCTCTTATGCAAGGGGGTCCAGGTTCGATTCCTGGTCCTGGGTAGAGATTTTTAGTTGACCAGTTGCCTTTGACTAGCTGATGTGAAGTGATTCCAACGTGGTACGGGTGACATGGTAAAGGCTATAAGGTCATCTCATTCCATCGCAATCGCTGTATCACCCTTCCATTAGAAAACTCCGCCCTTGGCTGCCTCCTCCCCAGAAATGGATACATTCATCTCTTGATAGGATGAGGTTACCTCGAAGTTCATAAATTAGGAGCGTATCTTTCACTATATGGAGTAGAGGCAACGTTTGTGCTTTCATCTGGAAAGTATCACTTCGAACTCCAGTTTAGGTATATTTAAAAGAAATAATCTATACCCAGATTTTAGGTCAGTTGTTATTAATATTGGTGTGAGCTTCATATTGAATGTGTTCCTTAAGTAATAAGCCGAAAATGTATTTACATATTCCGAAGAGAAAAAGGAAAATATATTAACAGATTAAGCGAAGAGAAAACACGCTCCAATTTCAATAAATCACATTTATCCTAAGTGGTTACAATGCATGCTTGGTGTGAGAGGCATAACAATAAAATAAGAAATATATTACTGCGGCCATTTCAAAGTAATAGATGTCTGAACTGAACTTCGAGGATAGATTTAGCTTCAAGTATTTTCTAAGAATATGTATGTTCAAAACAGTAAACGAATTTCAGAGTAGGCTATCAGCTGTGGTGAAGATAAGCTCAGCGTTTTCTTGCCACGGAGAGTTTTGTACGAGGTTATTGTATTTAATGAAAGTTCCAAAAGAAGAAAAGTAGAAAGGTATTATTAGTGAAGCTCTTGTTGTGGGATACATCACAGATGACGAGCCTTGTATACATCTCATTATATGATTAACTGCATTGTCTTTTATCTATTCGCTAGAAAACAATGAATATTATGCACCGGCTGGTTGTCTACATAGTGTATGGCCGAATTCAGTCGGGTCTGCACGAAGTCAGCCGAATATGTACATATCTCCTTGAATTCTTTTCCATGCTCATGGGAAACAATTTTATTTAGCCAAGAAATTTTGAATTAGTGTTATGCAACATTTGTTAAGTCAGTGGACACCCACGTTAGCAGCCGACATACTGAGCTCAACTTCTAGAATCACCAAATTTGATAGATATTGAGGCAGTGGAAACTCGCCTTTAGGTTATTTTTAAAAATTTAAGTCTTAAATTTTTTTAAATAGATTTTAGATTCCTATTTCGCACAATATCTGCTTTCTTTATTAATATTTACATCTACGGGCCTAGTATGAAGATAGTTCCTGTGGTTTCCAGAAGACCCCAAGGAAGAGTTTGCTGAATTCTCTGAGATATTTAAAAAAGCGATTCACTGCTGGAGTCTCCTTTTTCTTAATTAATAAGCTATATAAATATAAAACATTGAAATGCCATAAAATAATATTCATTCAGTGCAGCACGCTACACGTATCTTGATTTACATTACTTTTTATGGAGCAATATTTTTATCCTACTAAACAAATATTAACTGACAATAACTTTTGCCAAAAATGCTGAAAACCTACTTGTAATGCACTGTTTGTCCTGCGACAGTGACCATAGATATGCTCCCTAAGTATAAGGGCTTCGAGAAACTGGACTATCAAATGTCTGATGTATATCATTTGGCATCATAATGTTGTGTATAATATCAAATCTTGATGTAAAAGTCACTTTTTCTTTTTCTGTCACGTAGTTAGAGAACGTTGTTACGCTCCAGAAATGCCATATCTAGATTTCAATTTAAATAAATGTTTTGAGGTCCTGAATTCAAACATGCATTTTTAGAAAAATTGTCTCAGGCATATGTGCATGTCTACACAAATAACTGAAAACCGAAGAAAATTAAAGGGAGAAGCAAAATTGTAAAAAGAATTTTATTTGAATAAACGAATATTTAGCTAATATTATTTCAATTATTTCTTTAAAAACTTTAACTAACCTTTCTTATACTTCATTAACTTTTAATTCTATAAACAACAACTATTGAATTTACCCCCTTTAACGCTATATTTCCGTTAACCGCCAAATATATAATTATCTCCAGTATTCAGAAACACCATCCGAAACAAAGTTCAACATGGAAAATGTTTCTCTAATTTTTATTTTATAAAAGGCTGTCTAACCGTTATGATTAAAATTCCATATACAGGGTGAGTCACCTAAAACTTGCACCGTAAATATTTCTGAAATGGTATGTGCTATTCATATGCGGTTTTCACGGAATTGAACTATAGGCAGGGGCTCGCATTTTCAAATGATACTCAGAATTTTATAATTTTTAGAAAGTGTATTTATGTACAAAAGTTACATTTTTTTAAATAGAACAATGCGTATTGACATTAAGAAAATAAAAGTAGAATAAATTAGAATGTCAATGGTGTTTTTTGCACGATTCTAATGTAAGTAGTTTACGAGAAATCGTCATTTGAAAATTGAACGCACCGGCAGTTGTTTGTTCCATTCAATTGCTTAGTTGCTAGGCTAGGATGTTGTTATGTTTGTTTACAATGTGTTTTGTCTACACTGGCAGTTATTTTGTGATAGTTGAAGCAGTAGGACGTGCTTGGAAGATGGTATTTACCAATGCAGAAAAAGCAGATACGCTCATAGTTTATGGTGAATGTAGAAAGAATGCAGTTCTTTCTTGTACAGTGTACTTGGAAACATATCCGAATAGACGTCAACCATCTCGTCAATTATTTGTGAACCTCTTCAACCAATTACGTGAAAGTGGTAGTATAACGTCTAGAAAACGCACCAGAAACAAACGAGCAACTGGAGAGCAAGGAGAAATTAATGTTCTAGCTGCTGTTGCAGTAGATCCCCACATTAGTTCTCGTGCAATCGCACGAGGAAGCGGCATCAGTCAAAGAAGTGTAATCCGCATCCTCCATCGTCATAAGTTCCATCCGTATCACATCTCTCTCCATCAAGTGCTGCATGGCAATGATTTTGAGAATCGTGTGAACTTTTGTACATGGGCATTGAGACATGATACTCCAAATTTGTCATGTATCTTGTTCACTGATGAAGCAACATTTACTAACCATGGCCAAGTAAATCTAAAAAATATGCACTATTGGTCTGTTGACAATCCTCGTTGGCTGCGTCAGGTAGAACGTCAGCATCCATGGAGTGTGAACGTGTGGTGTGGAATAGTGAACCATCACATCATTGGCCCTTTTTTCATAGAAGGAACACTGAATTCACAGAAGTATCTCAACCTCCTAACAGACGATCTTCCACAGATGTTAGAAGACGTTCCCCTTCAGACTAGGAGGAATCTGTGGTATCAACATGATGGCTGTCCGGCCCATAGTGCACGAATTACTACAGCTTATCTTCAAGGATTGTTTCAAAATCGGTGGATTGGACGAAGGGGACCTGTACCTTGGCCGACCCGTTCACCAGATTTGACTCCTTTAGATTTTTTTCTGTGGGGGAAGCTGAAAGACACTGTCTACAAGGACATACCAACTACACCAGAAGATATGAAACGGCGTATTACTGCTGCCTGCGCTGAAATTTCCACTGAAATGCTAGAACGTGTACAGCAATCTTTACATACTAGACTGGAAGCTTGTATTGAAGCTGGTGGTGCTCATTTTGAACACAGGCTTTGAGGGTACAGTTTTGTTTACTTGTCAGAATCCTCATTTTTCTTCATTCACTTGTTTTTCTTTAGTTTGTCCTAGCCATTGTCCCGTTTTGTACAAATGACGATTTCTCGTAAACTACTTACATTAGAATCGTGCAAAAAACACCATTGACATTCTAATTTATTCTACTTTTATTTTCTTAATGGCAATACGCATTGTTCCATTTAAAAAAATTTAACTTTTGTACATAAATACACTTTCTAAAAATTATAAAAATCTGTGTATCATTTGAAAATGCGAGCCCCTGCCTATAGTTCAATTCCGTGAAAACCGCATATCAATAGCACATACCATTTCAGAAATATTTACGGTGCAAGTTTTAGGTGACTCACCCTGTATATATATAATATTTACACAATAAATACAATAGCCTATGAAGTTATTTGCCTTTAAAGGGAATAGCATAAAATATTGCATAGCTGGTACACCGTGGTATACAAAACTATATTTCTATAAACCAAAACATTTATTTCAAATAATTTTTAGATATCAGTTATTGATTTCAATTTTGCAGTAGCTTGTCACTTTTTGGTGTGCGCTGTTATGAAAGGAGTGTAGAATTTCAGGGGCAACATATCGCAGTTCGCACTTTGGTTTTGTATCTACCTCTGTTCCTACAACGACATATGTAATGAGTATATTTCTATAAACTTTATCTACATTAATGACAACTAAATAGAAATATAGACTTTGGTTAGAATATTTTGAAGAAAAGTGAGTAGAGAAAATCTAAATTAAAAAAGAAGAGTTTATTTGTGTCTACTCGTATGTGTTTGTGTTTGTCAACAGCAGAATTTAAGAAGGAAATTTCTGAAAGACATAAAATTTAGTATTTAATAGCAGTGTTTCCCAAGGATGCGCATAAAGATTTTCAAGAAAACCTCCCCACTTCGTAAGTTGCACATGGTACAAGTTCTATTGTTCTTCATATTCTTAAAATTGGCTTAACACTTTGGATTAAAATACGTTTAATGTATTTTCATTACCTTTTCGACATGTTTCTTGTCATTGTTTAAAATTTCAATAACATTTCTGAAGTATTCAGGCGCCATTCCTTTGTTCCTAAAATGACATGGAAGGGGTGGTATTTCAAAGCCAGCGTATGGCTTAGACTTGAATTACCACTTCAGCATCCTCTAGGTATCTCGTTTGCACCTGCAGGGAATTGAGTAATGTTGTGCAAATATTGATTTCATATTATATGATGCAGATAAAAATGGGGATTTCTACGAATATTTTATTGCAATTATAAAAGGAACACGGTAGGCTGTGAAAGGCATTTAAATGCAATTCATTAGTTTTGTGTTCTATATTTTCGTAGTGCCTGTGACTACCAAAATGAAAATTTTGGATTATTTCGGGGACAATTTTCTGTTTACTACAAAAACAGTAATTGATAATAATAGGTATGATTTTGAAATTATTGTATAAAGAACATAATATAACATTTCAGGTTTTAAAAAGTCCATGAAACCTAACGTGACATACATGATGTAAATGTGGTAACCGCCGGAAGCAGATAATCGATTCAGCCTGTCGATCATAAGCAGGTAAACCTCAGCCGAAGTTTAGCAATTCAATATATTCAGTAAAGTCATGTATATCGTTTTAGAAGTCAAAGTAAAGGTCAGTAGGTCTCGGCCAATCAGAAGACACATCACAGATCAAGGACACTTTGTTCATAACTGCCTGTGTATTACCTGCAGCAAGCCACAAGTTCTAGAGGGGAAAAGTCATTAAAACGTCAGGAACATCTGTTCATAGAGACAGATCTGACGCAGTAACTCTGCTGTTGCTTGGGGAAGAATAACTGCTGACAATAATTCATCTCGTTGCAGCTGAGGTAAGTTAACATTCTTTTTCTCACGTTCTATCTGGTGACTTCGGTGTTTTTCCCAGGCTGATCTTCCGGGAGTCACAATGCAGGAGCTGGTGTCCAAAAATTTTGGCAAAATCCGCATTCTTGCACGAAACTGAAGGTTTAAAATTCTACTATTTTTATACCTATAGTAAGAAAACGATAGATTGAATTATAAAATTATATTTTGCGCTTATTTGCCAGATTATTATTTTCTCCCACCAGAGAAGGTATTTGATTTCACCCAAAAGTTCCATATCGAAATTTCACCGGAAATTCATATTTGAGGTCTCTAAAATTCAAAACAGCATATTAAAAAAATTATCGCTCGTGCAGTTTTTAAAGGCCTTAGCAAAATATCTAATATTTATGTTCAGAATCTTTGAAGGATGCTGCTCAAAAAGTGTCGCCAAAATCTTTCCACTTCCTAACGCCCTACATTAGGAAGATTTTTCTGATTTTAGTTTGAAACTCCAAATTTTCAACTTGTTAAAAATATATATTGAAATTTCTCCTTCATCAAGAAGGAATTTTGTATTAATTTATATGTGCAACTAATCAACCGTAATATATAAAAAATATATGTACAACGCAAAAAGGTAGATCTCATTAAACCACACAGTTAATGTCCAATAATATTTTTGTTGTGCTAACCATTTCCGAAACATTGTTTTGTTATTCGTTGGAATTTTCAATTGCCTTATATGTTTTACTGTCTCTATCACGTATGCAGTAGGTAAAGAATTTATTGCATTCCATCCAAAAATTAGGTAATAGATTTCACTTGAAATACACGCTTTCAGGTTCCAGGTATTTTTTTTAGTAAAAGGACTACCTCTGTGTATGTTTGACAGAGTATTAAGCGAAAAACGAAAAGTACAGACGTGTGCAAATTATTAGACTCAATGGTGAATTTTTTAACATATATCGTTTATTTTCTATTTATTTAACAGAAATAATATTACAAAATATTTTTTCAACTCTTGGTATTTTTGTACATTCTTTTAGCCTTTATTACCATTTTGATGCGTTTAGGCATGCTCTCTACAAGGGTGAAGCACTTTTCCTTCATTTCTTCATCTCTGTGCCAAATGCTTATCATGCCCTCAATAAGCTGAACTTTTGTTGTTATTTTTAATGTTTTCAGTCTCTGTTTAACAATACGCTACAGATTTTCTATTGGATTTAAATCAGGGCTATTCCCCGGCCATGGTAGTACTTTTACATTGTTTTCTTTGAGGAACTGGGTTACAGATTTTGCTCTATGGCAGGGAGCACTGTCATGCATGAACACAAAATCACCATTTGAAACCATTCTTTACTTTGCGGAAATAGTCTTGTTTCTAATAAATTTTTATACTGTTTCTGCTTCATAGATCTCACAAATATGTATAATATTCCAGGTCCATGAACAGACATACAGCTTCAGACCATTTTTGATGTTGGGTGCTTTACTCTTTGATCGACACACTGAGGGGAAAGTGCTTCTTCATCTGTCCTTCTCACATACTGACTGCTCTCTTCACATACTTCAAACATGAATTCATCTGAGAAAATTACCTGAAACAATAAAAACCTCTATTAATATTAAACAGTTTTAAAATTGCTCAAAGATAGTATAACAGAACCAGCAATGAGAGAAACAAAGTTTAGGCTGTTTATTTCATTTCCATAAAATTTACATGTACATATTTTAATTTTATGCTATATATAATTTTCATACTATTTAACTTTCTCCAAAATTCCACTGGATGTTTCTGCATCTCTTTGGCCCATTCTAAACGTTTTTTTTTTTTTTTTTACCATTGCAGGTATCAGTTTAGTCTTTTTACGAGGCCTGCGTGCTGGTAAACGTGCTTCACATAATCTTCTGCGAACTACTGAGGCTGATATTTCTGTACCGTACTGCTTTAGTTGATTACTGAGGTCAATGCTGGTTGCTCTTCTATTTTGTTTTGCCACCTGCACAAATTTTCTTTGCATCCTTGGAGATGGCTTTCTTTTCCTCCCGCATTTTCCATCCCTTTGTGAGGTCAACTTCTCACTGAATGTTAAGCTTGATTAATGCGTCTAACAGATTTTTGTGGAAAACCCAATTTCTTAGCTATTTCACATTGTGAATAAAGAGTTTCCTTCAAAAGACTCTCAGTTACAGCTACTTTCCTTGGGGATAAGTCAACAGTTTTACCCATAACCTAACTTTCGAATCAATGTGAATGCTCGATGTTACCTGGCTTGAGATCAATTAATAATAAATACTGAGGATATATTAGCCATAAAGCACAATAAAGGCAAATATTAACAATCATCAGTTACTACATTCACCAAATGAAAACACTATCACCAAACAGCTGGATAAACAGACATGAAGTAAATGGCTGCTCTTAATTCAGAGCCATCAACATATTACTATAAGTAAAAGAAAAATCCCCCAGCTATTATTAAGAGAGAAATTTCATTGAATATGTTTCATATTATAGCAAGGAAAAGAATTACGACAAATTGAGATAGGTTACGGCGGTAAATAACTATTATTTTGATGTTAAACTGAAGCAAAGTAAAATAACATGAATGAGTAATAATTTGCACACGTCTGTATATTAAATTCTAAACTTGTAATTAAAGTTTGGCACCTTCAGAAGATGTAATGCGAAGATATTCACGAAAATAACCGCATTTTTAAATCAGGTAAGCTCGGGTGAATTAGGTAAATATTTTGAAAATCTTTCAAAAAGGTCCTGTTTGTCACGTAAATGTAAATATGAAATTTTTCACCTTCTTTGAAGCCTGGACACCCTAGATTATGTAAAATGCTAAGTTTTTCGATGAAGCATTTTCTGTATACTTCCCTTTTTAATTTTTATTCCGAGTGGAAACTAATCCCAATCACCCACAATTGGAGAAAGAATAGAATTGGCTTAGTGGACGAGTTGGAATGTAAAGAAAAACAGTAGGAGATCCAATTTCATGAAAACAAAATAACACGTTTCTGCATTTGTATATTGATATTTTATGCATCTCATACACATTTTCCACATATTGCTTCTTTCCCACAGTGCCCACACAGATCTCATGAAACCATTCTCCATTTTCTGGGCTCATTTGAGCATCTTTTCAGCCATTTCAACCATCGTCCAACTTGGAGGACCTAAATAAAAAATAAAAAAATGTATCCCCCGCCTTGACTTAGTGTGTTTCGCCCACTGTTGTAGCGGGATTTGTGTGCGTTTGTAGCACTGATAACCATAACTACCTATAAGTAACCATAAGTAACCATAACTACAACAGGGATTATAATTATATGTACGAAAGTCTGTATTTTTGTTATAGGAGTTTCTGGCTCAATTTCAATGCACATTCGTTATAAACCTGTCTTAAATGAACTAAAAGAGTAACAAAATGCCAGAAATTTAACAGTTACATACATCCTTTCCGGAAAGGAAGCTCGATTTCTCACTCAGACTGAAGAAACACAATTGTATTACAACGTAACTGTCTCAGGTAGCTTCTTCGTTCACAAATGTCATTCCAACACAACAATGTAAAGTCTGTTTAGTTAACGCGTGTGAACGTCGGCCTCTGCCTTTGACGAACCCTTATAATCGTTTTACAAGACAGGCCCTCCTTCTCCCAGTCCTTTCTGCAAGTTTGCCACCTTTCTCGATACGTCATGGGTATCGTACGAGGTTTCGTCTAAATAAATTATCTTATGTCCATTACTGCAAAACTTCCTTAGTTTTGACAAATATATATCGCCAAGCTACAATTCTACTGGTTTCCATAATAACCCTCATCGTATTCAAAGTGCGGTATTTGAAACCCAGCTCCTTTGGATGACTGCGCAAAGTGCAATGCCCATAAAGAAAATCACAAATTTCTTGCAAATGTGCAACCAATTCGTCTAAGGTGGGCGCTCTCCCTTTTGCATAGAATCTATAAATTTCTCGACGAATTAAATCGCATGTGAAATTATCTACTTTAGAGAAACGTTTCCTTTTGTTTCTGCACTTGATCGGCGTCTTTGGTATTCCTTTCGTCACAATATTTCTTACTGTATTTCTGTGAATACCCAGCATTTATCATCAGGTTCATTGCACGACCCCTTACCAAGATTATTTTTCAGCACATATTTATGTGTTCAGAACAAGCACTTGAATTTGCTGAGAAACAGTTCCCCTTATAACTTTGTTTTCTTTTTTTGAGGCTTTTCCAGTAATATAGCTCGGCCCAGTTATTCACACTGTCTTCAATTTGTTTATTTTCACGTGACTGAAAGTTATCTACTACTTCATTTGTATTTACCACTGCATTTCCCTCCTACGGTCTCCACATTGTGACACACAACGAATTCCTGCCCGTAATGAAACAGATCAATTGAAAGTTGGAACTTTGGCAACTGAGACTCCACGTGGAGTAGACATGCGACTGTCACTTCGAGAAAATCAGGGTTGCTATTGGTCCTCAACGACAGTGTTCCATTTCTGAAGTGTGGAGATAGATTTATGACGGTCATTAGTGGGTGGTTGGGTCAGGTTCCTTTGACTCCGAACTGCACACCCGTTGACTAGACAGACCACCGTCCTCTAGCGAGCAGATTCTGAAACTAATCCAAATCACCCGTGCTTATTTTATATATTTTTAGAAACCTTTAACTCTCCTATAAGTGACTCAAACCAATCTGATGCAAATTATACCTGTTTAAGCTATTTTCATGACAAATAAAGCCCACCTCGGTAGCGTAGATGGTAGCATGTCTGCCTCACGTTCAAGGTGTCCCGAGTTCGAATCTCGGTCAGGGTGAGTTACCTGGATAAGGTTTTTTCCGGGGTTTTTCCCTTATCCTTACATACGAATGTCGGGTAGCTCTAAGCTCCGTGGACCCTGGACACATTGAGCATCATTTCACCCATTTCATTCACCGTGCGATATGACTTAACGTTGGAGGACGTAAAATTACAAAAAAAGAAAGAAATAAATGACAAATAAAATATGTATCTTAAATTTTCTGGTAATAAACCCTGAAGTTCTCTTCATTCAAGATTACTTTTGCGCTATGCCTAAACCAAAAGGGATAAATACCTTACAATATAACACTGTAAGTATATTTTTAAATATACTCTTTATAGGAGTTAATCAATTCGTTAATATTCCTTATTATTTGTTTCAATTGGAAGTTATTCTCTTTCCCCCTCTTCGTGCAAAGAGAACAGACATTTATAGAGATGTGTCATGAAAGATTTGATTGTAGCTTAAACCTACAGGATTTTCTTATTCCTAGTATATCTGCAAGAAAATATTATCTAATAAAAGGATTTATCTAATATTTTATCAGGAATAACATGAATCCAATAGAATAATACGTTTTTTTTTAAATAGTTTGCTAAAGAATTGGTAGAAAGATTATGTGAATGGAACACATTAGTAATTTCAAACTACAATTCTTTATTTGCTTTCTTCCGTTTTATTTTTTAGTAATCATACTATGAGAACTAATTTACAATGTTATCATATATAAATCTACCTTTAAAATAGATGACATTGGCTTTGGTGTACTTGTTCTTCTCACACCTACTATGAAATTGTACTTATAAAAACGTAATGGATTAATTAGAAGTAAATACAAAAATAATCTTTTATAAGAACAGTTTATAGAAGAGTGAATGAGAAGTCATGTGATGCAACGCCACAGATGTTTTTGTGTAGTTTTGTATAGCTTTGGAGTCTAGTACACATATAGTTACTTATTTCATAAATATTGCGTTTCAGGCGTCCACCACTTACAAGGCAACTATTACTATGCCCATACCTGTATTCGCCTGAAAGTTTGATAGCATCTATGCTCTATGTGGGGCCTGAGCACCAAAAATCTGCTTCGGAGTAGAACCGCAACGCCCAAAACTAGCTTGGAACGAGCTGCTAGCTATCACTTTTATGTAGCTGCTGGACATCCCTCGTCAGCACTATCCGGATATGGGGAACGGCGCTCCTATGTCTAGACCACTGCCAGCAGGGGTAAACAATGCCTCCAGTACAATGCTGTGTTTATTATGCCTACATGTTTCTGCGTATTCTGGGCTCATTTTCGGGTACTTCTAACTATACTCCGCTCCCGAATTTTGGTACACAGACCGCACATAAAGCAGAGAGATGTCATCAAACACTCAAGAGAATACAAGTATGGGCATAGCGATGGTTCTCTTGTTATGTCCTAAGCCCTCTAAGTCGCCTTTTTGCCTGTCTTTTTGAGCGCCTTCTTTGCAAGAGATAAACCATCAAATTACCTTTATACAAGTTCAAATAAGTCAGAATAATTAGTTGTGTAACTACAGAAGTTTAATGGAATTTTATTGAGATTTGTTCATGTAGCACACTTTTGAAATGTCAGCATGTTTAATTCATAAAACAGACGTTTAGCAGATGCTCATTAAATTTTCAGTCATTCTTCAGCTAATCATCTTTGTACTAATGTCAATGTAATATTAATAGAAAACGAACTGCTCATTCTATACCGGTTGCAAAACACCAATACATTAATGTGTATGTCCACAATATGACAAAAAAGTAGATTGACTAAGTCTGTTGCACGGATAGGTATGTTACCCATTGTTGGTCTAACACTGTCATCATTCCTAAATATATTTTATGAGATGCTTCGTTTATAATACAGGATGCCCCACAAAATAGCAGGAAATTTGGATTTTCTACAATAAGAGCGATTGTATGTGCAATAATCTGTGTGATTTGCAGTTGTATAGTTTTGCACCCTTTAGGACAAAAAATTAATAACGTATAAATATTTTGTTTTGTTATTATCTAATGAGAGATAATTGTAGTCAAGTCATTGTAAGTTATTTTTATTTCGCATTGTTTATTTGAGCACATTGGCTAGAAGGTTAAATGCACTAAATACAAACTTTTAATTGTAAAAATGTTATTTTTTTCGATCTTCATTCTAGATTATAATTCATACGAAGTTGTGATTGCGACTGCATTATTCAGTTTCTGTCCAAACTCCAGTTGATATTTTAGAATTTTAGAGGCATATGACGATCAAAGTTGTGATGGTGATATTATAAGAGACGAGTTACTAAAATAATCAGAAGTCAGTTAAGGTATTAATCTGTTTTGCAGAGTTAATCGCAATGAACAGACAGAATGGTAATGTTATTAGGGTCAAGTATCTGATATGGGAATGATGATGGGTTGCCTGGAAAAATGATGGCAAGTTACTGTTCAGAGTTACTAATATGGCAAGCTACAGAGAACAATCCGAAACAGATAACGGATGGACAGCCTGGAAAGTAGATGAGATGTGTTAAGCTATAGGATAGGGATGTTATAGCAGGCAAGTTCTAGGGCTATCACGATGGTCTTGGAAACTTCATCTATTTCGTAAAGATGGAATGTGGAGGCTTAATATTGAACACAGTGAATGGCGATGTTGCAGGGGGCGAGCGTCTGAGGGAGTCAGGATGGCGGGTCGCCTAGGGAGATTAAAGAGGTTGCCCACGTTCACCGTGACTAGCAGGGGAGAGTTCCACTTCGGACTACGCAATCTCGATCCAATGTTCCGTTTTTCTTTGACGCGGCTGGTAGAGGCTGCTTCTTCTTCCATTCCTGGCACACCGGAATCGTCTTCACCTGGAGCAGAGGCTCGCTTCGCGGCAGGCTGGGACAGTCACTTCCGCCAGGAGTGGCTGCATCTCCGAGCTGCCGTCCACGAGGCTTTCCACAGTTTTGTAAGTCACTTGTTTACTTCTATAAGATTTAGTTTACAGATGATTAATAGATTGTATTCCAGCCAAAAATTCGATTTTGATATTTTACCAAAATGCATGTTTTGAGACTCCCTGAATCCAAATAAAAATATTTTAGAAAAGGGTTTGTTTGGGTATTTGTGTTTGTGTGTGTCTGAAAAACATAACTTAACAACATATGCTAGGTTACGTACCAAAACTAATATTTAAGTTCGACATGTCCCAGGATGCGACCAACATATTCTCAAGAAAATCTCCCAACCTAAATTATCCTCAACATGGTAAATTGTTTAAAAATTCTGATTTTCTCAAAAATAACTAATAATTTTTTTGTTAAAATCCCATATGGTTAAGATGTATCCTGAATTCTCTGTGAATAATCTCTTTATTCTTCATGACTTTCGCGTAACAAGTAAATCTAAGAGATATTCAAAATCTTACCACAAAGAATTGTAGATATTGTTAAAATACGCAATTAATATAAATTGTTTTTGTAAACATTTTGGATAAATTCCGTGTTATTGTTTTGAATTTTCAAATACTTATACCTTTTCGTTAGGAAGTCCTTATTCCTTTTTCTATATTCTGCCTATGCAAAGAGAATGGGATATCAAAGCCACCATTGCATTTATTTCCTTTGTGTTTATTCAATAGTGTACAATTATTTTGATAGTGGTGGAGCGGACAGAATAGGCAAGTACCTTAGTTTTGCCAAATAGAAATAGGATGGATATTTTATCCCATGTAATCTGCCTTGACTGGAAGTGCTTTCAAACATGATGGTAACATGTAATGATGGTATTTAGACAAAGAGAGAAGGCTCGTGCTTCGACAGAAATTTTTATCAAAGGAAGGAAGATAACCATCACAAAAGAGTTCAAATACTTGTAAATCACGTTGCAAACAAGTGGCAGTTGTTTTACAAAGCATGTGACAGAGAAAGGAGGACAAGGACGATAAGGACGATGTACTAAATCAGCTACATTAAAATCCTCAACTTAGGGACAACAATGCCGTTATCCAGAAAAAAATTATACCAGTCTTAACGTGTGGGATAAACGTCATATGGCCACACCTTAGCGAGAAGAATCTATCTGTACTGGAAAAATTAAACACTGTGTAAGAGGCGTGTCTATAAAATTAGGTCTCCAAGGTGCTGGAGTCGTGAGGAACGCTATTACGTGAGATTCGGCTTCACTGGCGTGTACTTTGATTTCACCCCTTCAAATCCTCATCACAACGAACCCGTTGCAAGCATTAGTCTTGGCTGGGCAGCCGTTTGCGATTGAGCTTCCTATCACTTCCGCCACCAAGTGCGAGTTGCGTGCAGTGATCCGTTTTGTGAGTGCCAAGGGCATTACCCTACTGAAATTCATCGTCAGTTATGCCAAGTCTATGGGCACACTGTATGGACGTCAAAAACGTGCGAAAGTGGATCAGAGAGTTCAAAGACGGACTTACAGACGTCCATGATGAACAGCGTTCGGGTCGGCCTTCGGTTTCAGCCGAAACAATTGCAAAAGTGGAGCAAAAAATGCTTAAAGATCGGCGTGTGACAGTTCGCGAGCTGTGCGAACTTATCCCTGAAGTCAGTAAGACTACGATTGACAAGATTTTGACCGAACATTTGCATTATCGCAAGGTGTGCGAGGCGGGTCCCCAAAATGCTCACCGAAGACCATAAACGGATGGGACATTCTCACCCATCCCCTCTACAGTCCAGACTTAGCACCTAGTGATTGTCATCTGTTTCCTGAGTTGAAGTCACATCTGGGTGGAACACATTTCCAGACCGACGATGATTTGAAAAACGAGGTTGAGTGCTACCTGAGCATTGGCGGGAGAGCGCTATGACAAGGATAAACAAAAACTGCCACAGCGCATGCAAAAGTGCATCGATCGCAATGGTGAAAAATAGCTGTAAGTTCCGCCTTTCCATCAATGTAACATTCATTGACAATAAACATGTTTTATATTATTAAATAAAGTTGGAAACCTTATTTTACGGACACGCCTCGTATATCAAAAGGGCTATCAGAGTACCAAAAACCACCAGATTCAGACTCATCTACCCCCTCGCAAGAGAAACATTCCTCTTTAAGGTCCTCAGAACCTTGTTAACTCTACAGAACACAGGAGCTTCAGAGAAACTACTAAAATCACTGAAAAGATAAAGGGAGGAAGTACCTCCGGAATTCTATGGGACAGAGGCCATGATAGACCGGGCGTGGACAGCAGCCAGCTAATATGAGTAGGGACAGTCTCTGATTTTAGCCTTTTTTGTTCAATTGTCCCAGTGTCCCGAAATGTTTTACCCGGGACGCTAAATATTCCGGTTTTCTTTTAGAGGTTTATTAGTACTGAATATTGTTGCATCTTAAATGCACGAAATATCTCTAATTTTATTGCACTTGCATTCCTTGTCATGAAGAAACACGTTTTTTTTACATAATCAGGTAAATATCTAAAGGGAAATATTTCGCTATGTGAATGTTACGTTGGTACCGAAGGTATGTTTACTATCGGCGGAAGTTGCGTTCTAGTTTCTACAGACGACGCGGATTGGCTTGTATCTCATTCTTTGTGCGTGCTTCGAAGGTGAACACGTGGATACTAAAGTTATTATTAGGTGTAATTTGTGTCTACTGTAACTGTGAAGTAAATTTAGATGCCTAAGCGAAAGTGTATATTTAGTGATTCCCTTAAAGAGGAATTTCTAATTTTGAAGGAGAGTAGTATTGTAGTACTAGATCTGGATCTGAATTGGAGTGTAATTTCTGTTACAGTGAGTTTAATATTAGTCATGAAAAAAAATGTTATATCCTGGATCATGTTCAATACAATAAAGTTCAGCTAATGGTACTGTGCTAATATCTGTACCAATTCATTATTTACCTATTTGTATATGTAACAGGTCTTTCGGTTTTTCGTTAACATAATGGCAAGGTGTTCCAGTTTTTTATTTCAAAATCTGGGATCCCTAGATATGATACGTGTGCTAACTGGAATGGCAGTATATGATTTTTACCATATTGTAGCGAACGCATTGTTGAAGTGAGGCGGCGCGAGGGGCGAGTTCAAAGGGACGGGCAGTGTAGTGCGGAGATAAAAGCTAGCCGAAACGGTGAGGGAAAAGAGACGGTTTTCTGGATAGTTCGTCTTTCTTTTAGCGCCGTCTTGATTGTCTGAGAACATTCCGGAATAGGAGTAAGCTACAAAAGGAGCCGCTGCCCGCCAGGCACCACACTCCAGGACATGCAGACAGCAATCACGGAGCTGACTGCGCGGGCAGCAACATGGGAGGCAACTCTACTTCGCACTTTGGACGAGGTAAAGGAGGCCACCCAGGCTTCGCAGCGCGGCACCCGGGAGACTGACGGCAGTTCAGAAAACCTGGACTACTGCAAGGCCAAGTTGGAGAAAATAGTAGGCTTCATCAACGATACACGCCAGCTAAGCTCGAGGGAACTCTCAGGATGCATCAGAACTCCATCACTGACAACATCAGAGACCTCGCAAGGTCACTAGCACCCATGCAAGGGAACCCTCCAACCCGCAGAGACAACCGCACCCGAGGGAGGCCACCACCGGATCTGCCACGCCGATACCCTCCGTTAGATACAGGTCCTCACGAGACCTACATCGATCACCACGGAGCAATATAGGAAGAACGCCACCTCTTGAAAGGAACGGTGGGAGTCAGGGCCTAGTGGCCATGACGTCTATCCCTCCCCCCCCCCCAACACTCCATGCGGTTCGCCGCAGCCATCATCACTACTTGTGAATCTGGGTGCCATTGAGCGGAACCGGACAAATTCACTAGGGCTATTGCGCTAGACAGTGGAAGGTTTTTCTAATAGGTATTCCGCTCCGGTGGCCTGACCGGAGCGGTGACTCCTATGTCACCAGCCCAATGGACTGGTGTTGGTAAATCCATTTTTTTCCCTTCCACGTAAAACATATAAATAAAATTAAAAAAAAAACACTGGGAGTTTGTTGTTAATTGGACTCATGTGCATGAACAACTGTGTGAGCTGCGTTTGTGGTCAATGACCTTGCAAGTTGTATTGTGTATGTGACGTAATTCTGGGCTGTCAGATTGATTTCTACGGAAATAAAGAGCAATGTTTAGTGTTTGTAACATGGACTTTTAATATCACGAACCCACAAAGTCACAATATGATATGTAACAACAAAGCATTTCACGAACCAACGAAAATTTGCATATCTAAACTATGTGGACAGATTTGTGAACGCTACCACTTAGAACTATGCAGCAAAAGGCCACTATTTATCAGAGAATATGCAAATGTGCAATTTATATGTATATGATATATTTTAATGTAAATCTATCTCCCTTTAATGACTATATAGCTGCAATAAAAGCATTACTGAATATAACATGTTAGGTCGATCCTTAATGAAAACCGGTTTGATAGTATATTTTGTTTGGACATCATTAAATTACTTTCAGATTATCTCTTTATATTTTTAATTTTATAGGAATGTCCCTTAACCCTATTATAATATGGGAAATAATTGTTTAGGGACCTGTAACACTTAGCAAGCCCCCTTTAAAAATAAAATCCTGTGTATATGAACAGATCATTGATACTGAAAAGTAGGATATAAGCTCTTCAAAAATTCTTCCTCGCTCCTTCCCTTGAGTTAAAATATTATTTTTTATTTTCTAAAAAATGGCTGTAACAATTTTAACTGAATAAAGTACTGTACATTTAATATAAGATATAAAGCGATAACTGTTTTTCAGTGAAGAACTAAACCTACCATCATTGTGATTGTATCCTGTATAAGCTTTTGTAAATAGTAAACGATAAGCTATAGAAAGAACTGGGCTTCATTAAAAAGGCACTGTAAAATTTACGTATCAAATAATGTTTTCCGTAGCTTAATTGTTTGAAATATTGATGACTCTATTTTCCCCAAAATATGTGCCACCTGACAATATGATTAAAGGTTTCCGATTGCTCTTTATTTATTTATCTCTGCCTCAAACTGTCACTACGACCGTGGGCCAGAAATGCATTTCTCCTTGACTACAGCGTCTAAATGCATTCCTTGATGATCGTTAAATATAGCACGTTTTTCAATTCTTAGTAGGGCAGAAAATTATTGAACAATACCACACTAGTTCCTCTTTAATTGATCAGCTTACAGTGTTATAAAGTGACGTAAATGAAATATGTGGCACTTAAATAACAGGAAAACGAAATAGATCTTATCCCTTATAGACTTATTTTATACATTATAATAATCACTTTAGTTTTAATTGGTTTTTAAATCCTAAATTATCGTGTTGTAAACCGCGTGAGAAATAATGACTTGATTTGTGTCCTCAACAGAACCAGCAGAAACGAAGTGGATACACTGCCCCGTTGTTTGTGAGAGGTCAGCTCACCGCTCTACACAACGACATTCGAGTGCTGCTCCGCTCACAGGCAGGTGCTTTCATCTTCGAGTATTACCAGAACACTCTGCTACCAGCCGCGACCTATTTACTTCTGGAGCAAGTGGAGCAGGGGAATGAAGATCTCATTGGCAGTCTGGCCGCCGCATGGACACATTTTTACCGCCATGTTCTGCCTACCCTAGAAGCCATATTTGTACAAGTCAAGGTATTTATTTTCATTTTCGCTATCATTTGCATATCATAGACACAGGTAGGAGTAGTCAGAGGTTTTAAGTAACTGGAACGCAGCACTGCGCAAGGGTGCAGTTGGTCCTTTGTGCTTCCAATATGTCCCAAAGGATGACCAGATTCTGACAATATGTCGTAGCAAGGACGAGTTCCCTAATCATATCAACATGACACTAATCTTGAACTGAAAATCCTGAAAGCACCTAGGAAGTAACAGGCCTTGTAATCCCGTCAAACGCCTGGGAGAAATATATCCAAAGCAAAAACTCCATCGTTCCGCCGTAGCATATCAGCAGCCGTCACCTGGTCCTTAACCCTGAATCAGATGGTATTAAACATATAAAATATATGACCACGAAATCCACATAGTATTCTTGGCAGGTAAGGGGTACTGTGGTATTGGCCCATTAACATGGACAAAGCACAAAAAGACGGAATAACTGGCCCGGCGGACTGTGGAATAGAAATGCCTACCTAAGTTTGCATGTTTAACTTCTACCGTTCATATGTTCGAGCTCAAATAAGAACGGGTTTGGCGTATTATTTCCTGTTCGAACAGCCAGTATGGTCAGTTGCAAGGGGAAGGTCCAGTCTGTTTGCTACCGTGGCGTCCTTTTGTTTATTTTTTGTATATCGCCCAAGTGAATCGGACGGTGAATGAAATGACTGAATGATGCTTAAATGGGACCAGGTTTAGAGTTACCTGACATTCATCTCTCAGGTTAAGGGAAACCCTGGAAAAAGTCTAATCCTGATAACTCGCCCTGTTTCGAACTCGGGGCCGAGCCTAACTTGGCGTGATATTCCCGAATGGAGTGGAAAATTAACTGAAGTCGATTATCAGTTGTAATATAAAACCAGCACAAGAGAAGCCATTTTGAATTGTGAAGAAAAAAAATAAAATTATTATTATTATTATTATTATTATTATTATTATTATTATTATTATTATTATTATTATTATTATTATTATTATTATTATTATTATTATTATTATTATTATTATTATTATTATTTTACGTCCTCCAACGTTAAGTCATATCGGACAATGAATGAAATGGGTGAAATGATGCTCAAATGAGCCCAGGATCCATAGAGCTTAGAGCTACCCAACGTTCATCTTTCAGGATAAGGGAAAACCCCGGAAAAAACTTTATCCAAGTAAACTCACCCTGACCGAGATTCGAACTCGGGACCTCTTGAACGTGAGGCAGACACTCTACCACCACGCTACCGAAGTGAGCAATGATGATGATGATGATGATGATGATGATGATGTTGATGATGATGATGGTGATGATGATGGTATGATGATGGTGATGATGATGGTATGGTGATGGTGATGATGATGATGATGATGATGATGATGATGATGATGATGATGATGATGATGATGATGATGATGATGATGATGATGATGATGATGATGATGATGATGATGATGATGATGATGATGATGATGATGATGATGATGATGATGATGATGATGATGATGATGATGATGATGATGATGATGATGATGATGATGATGATGATGATGATGATGATGATGATGATGATGATGATGATGATGATGATGATGATGATGATGATGGTGATGATGGTATGATGATGGTGATGATGATGATGGTATGATGATGGTGATGATGATGATGGTATGGTGATGGTGATGATGATCATGATGATCATGATGATGATGATGATGATGATGGTGATGATGATGATGGTATGATGATGGTGATGATGATGGTATGGTGATGGTGATGATGATCATGATGATCATGATGATGATGATGGTGATGATGATGGTGATGATGATGATGATGATGATGATGATGATGATGATGATGATGATGATGATGATGATGATGATGATGATGATGATGATGATGATGATGATGATGATGATGATGATGATGATGATGATGATGATGATGATGATGATGATGATGATGATGATGATGATGATGATGATGATGATGATGATGATGATGATGATGATGATGATGATGATGATGATGATGATGATGATGATGATGATGATGATGATGATGATGATGATGATGATGATGATGATGATGATGATGATGATGATGATGAAAATTAATTATTCTTGTATGTAGGACAAGAGTTGGAAAGGTAGAGCCAGACTGAAATATTAAAGCCATAGCTGGGATTTGTAGTACGGAACTCCCACTCTGCATTCGGTTCGTCTTAACCACTCAGCTCATATGGCAACAAGCCAGTGTGACAAAATATCCCAACTGACTCGCATTTTTCCGGTAAACCGCTAGAAGATCCTTTATATAGATCAGATACATATCTTAATGTCTACTTACTGTAAGCACTAAGCTACACATGGTTATTGCAATAATAATAATAATAATAATAATAATAATAATAATAATAATAATAATAATAATAATAATAATAATAATAATAATAATAATAATAATAATAATAATAATAATAATAATAATAATAATAATAATAATAATAATAATAATAATAATAATAATAATAATAATAATAATAATAATAATAATAATAATAATAATAATAATAATAATAATAATAATAATAATAATAATAATAATAATAATAATAATAATAATAATAATAATAATAATAATAATAATAATAATAATAATAATAATAATAATAATAATAATAATAATAATAATAATAATAAATTTCTATCAACTGATCTAATAGTAATCTAAAATATGAACTTTTACAACTAATAATCATCAGATATCGGATCCCGTACACCGTAGCAATCAATGTACGCGTACAGGTTCTATATAAGGTCAAGCACCACATCAACTAACGTCTGTGTCAAGAAGTATATCGAGGCGCTGTGTGTGTACACTCCGGTACGGATACAAAATGTAGCCTACGTTACAATATACCATCCTCATTGCTTTCGTTGCGGGAATTATAGTGAACAACCATGCTCATTTGTAGATTGTCAAATGTGATATTTTCTACGCCTCTTACTGAAACAACATAAACATTTTGGGAGAGAGTTCGTTTAACGCCACATGGCGTTAATGGTACATATGAGTGGTACAAATCCTTTTTTTTATGTTTGTTCGAGACTTTTATTTCTTACGTTACGCAGCATTGAAAATCCGGCATTTTTTGTATTTAATACTGGACAGTTAATTTTTTGTTCGTTTGGTAGGTGGTGCATTCTCTATATTGTTAATTTTTGCAGACACCTCCTCGACTGCTTTTAGACAGCTCGAAAGTGCATTGTTCAAGCTGTTTAATGGTTGTTGATAATACCCAAAACTTTTGATTCATAAAATGGATACTGTCCAATAATCGTAAAAGTAATGCTATTAACACAATATGTCAAACACCTTGCACTCCCTGGAAGACAGATCTACCTGCGTCGCGAGCAGTAGTTGTGACGAAACTAAAGCTACGTGTTGCAAACCGGACTATCCCTGTGTGTTGTCCCCGGGACTGACGTCAGCAGACTCGTAAACTTCATATCCCTTTAAATGTGTACGGGCTCCGATGTCTGGTTATGATGATCATCATCATTGAAGTTAGATTTATATATAAGCAATTTCTCTTTGGTATTATTCTCATAATAATTGAGATATCGTAGTTTAAAGCTTAAGTATAGCCCATCTTCGCGTGAAATTCCACACAGATCCTACGTTGTCATCATTTCACAATTACATTCTTCGGCAGCGCTACGACTTAAGGCCTTGAATCACTCAGATACGCTGAATCAATCTTTGGTGATGTATGCCATTCATATGTTAGCAGCTGTGGGCGTGCAGCACGACCCATTAGCAATACTGGATATAGTGCAAGTACGTATACGTCATGTGCTGAGGGAAAACTGTTATCCAAAATAACATTGCGCTACGTTACTAAACATGAACTTAGAAAAAATATCAATTTTATTATTTTCAACGTTTAACTTGCAGAGTGTATCTAAGACAAGACAAAGCTAAAGTCTGCCTAGTCAACGCGAGTGCAGGTTGGCCGCCTCCTTTGACGAACCCCTATAATCGTTTTACAACACAGACCCTCCTTCTGCCAGTCTTTTCTGCAAGTTTGCCACCTTTCTCGATACGTCATGGGTATCGTACGAGCTCTCGTGTAACTAAACTATCTTATGTTCATTACTGCAAAACTACCTTAGTTTTGACATATATATCGCCAAGCTACAATTCTACTGGATTCCATAATAACCCTTATTTCAAAGTGCGGTATTTGAAGCCCAGCTCCTTTAGGAGACCGCGCAAGGTGCAGTGTCCATAAGCAAAAATCACAAATTTCTTGCAAATGTACAACCAATTCATCTAAGGTGGGCGTTCTCCGTTTTGCATGGAATCTATAAATTTCTCGGCGAATTAAATCGTATGTTAGAGAAATGTTTCCTTTTGTTTTCACACTTGATCGGGGTCTTTGCTATTCCTTTCGTCACAATTCTTCTTACTGTATTTCTGTGAATACCCAGAATTTACCAGGTTTATTGCACGACCAATTACCAAGATTATTTTCCAGCACATATTTTTATGCATTCAAAACAAGCGCTTGAATTTTCTTAGAAAGAGTTCCCGTTTGTTTGTTTTTGAGTTTGTTTTTGAGGCTTCTCCAGTAAATTAACTCGGCCCAGCAACACTTTCCAATTCATTCACACTATTGCCTTCACTTTGATTATTTTCACTTGACTGAAAGTTATCTACTACTTCATGTGCATTTACCACTGAATTTCCCTCCCACGGTCTTCACATCGTGACACACAACAAATTTCTGCACGTAATGAAACAGATCAACTGCAAGTTGGAACTTTGGCAATTGAGACTTCACGTGGAGTAAACATGCGACTGTCTTTTCCAGAAAATCAGGGTTGCTGTTGGTCCTCAATGACAGTGTTCCATTTCTGAAGTGTGGAGGTAGATGTATGACGGTCATTAGTGGGCGGGAGGGTAGTTTCCTTTGACGCGCAACTGCACTCGCGTTGACTAGTATCCTTGTTCTTTGTGAGATTATCCCGGGCTTTCCTGAATACTTCTTGACTGCGTAGTTTGGGAAACAAAAGAACAATAATCATCATAATCGCCTTCACTTTATGGTCCAGACAATTTTCCTGTCCCGAACTCAAATTAAGACCAGCTCTTTTTGGTCTTCTCATATCTCTTCTCGTATACATTCGTACTTATTTACAATTACTGTAAAATTCTTTGTACTGTGGAATTCTTTCTTCATCCATCCGTTGTAGATGTTGTTTTACTTTTGGCTATGTTCTTCTCTGTTATCGTTCAAATTAAATATTCCTAGTTATTCTCATACACTTTCATTTTTTATTTGATTTCTTCTTGAACAAACGTTCATATTTCTTAAAAATCTCATGACTGTACGTTGTTTCAGTCCAGGTTTCACTGCCGTAGAGTAGCACAGGTACAACCATTGTTTTATGAAATTTTAATTTTTTGTATTTCATACTCTTGAGTTTTAGAGTTCTCTGTATAGTTGCACATATGTATTGAAATTTTCTCATTTTGTTTCGTATATCTGTCTTCATTCAAACTTATTACACACCCAAAGTAACTGAATTTGGGAACTTGTTCCAATATTCTGTTTTCATACACAATCTTTGGATATTTTCTATAATGGGCCATAACTTTTGTTTTACTAAGATATATTTTTAGGTTGTAGTACTCTCTTTCCTACTCGTATAATCTATACATACGCTTGTAAATCTGAATATTTTTCATTAATACTACATCTTCTGAATATAGCATAACCTTAAAATGATAATTTCTCTTTAGTTGTACGCCTTCATGGACTTCAGTGTTTCAATTCCTTATTAAATTTTTAATACAAACATTGAAAGGTGTTGCTGACAAAATAATTGGGAAGTAAAACAATTGCTTGAAAGTCAAATAGTAAAACTATAAAAATTCAAGTATGAAATATTATGGCATGGCTCAGGATTACGAGTAAAATCTTCGAATCAAACAAACGAATCCTTAGCTAGAAGTTTTATTCACAATTTGAACGGACGCCACTGAAGTTGACCAATTCTCGTAAACAAATGCCTGGCAACACAGTCACGTGCGGGTAACAAACTTAGAAACAAGTGGGAGGAAAGCCGTGCCCCACAAGATGACGCTGATATTGCAATCCAATAAAACGACAGTCCATTCAGGACACACACACACACACACACACACACACACACACACACACACACACACACACACACACACACACACACACACACACACACACACACACACACACACACACACACACACACACACACACACACACACACACACTTTTTGTCTTCTATATTAAACTGCGGGATGAAATATAAAACAAAAAATCCATAATGTTACCACAGGGTGATTCACAACAACTGCATGAGTAGTACATTCGAGAAGTGAGCAAAGAGCTTCAGAACATTTCAGTTATAAATCAGCGAAGTTACCACACTTCTTCAATTGTTTTCGTAACACGTATTAGTACCTCAGAGAAATAGTAAACCAACAATCAGTTTATATTGTACATATAGTGACACCAAGTGTCTTTTTTAACTTTAAAGAAATAACCAAGCGCAATTACTAATTTTAAGATACAGAAACAGCCAGCTATATTTACTATGGTACTTATATAAATTTTTCAATGCTTAAAATGTTCACCAATTTTAACTATTTCACAAAATCTATTTCATTCATTTTGAACAATTACCATGTACATCATTTGGGTTTTATTATGATCTAGGAAAAGATATCAAAAACAGAAATAATGAGCTTGTTTATTCAACTTCTTCACTGGAACATGCTGGGCTACTCAAAAGGAAAATCCCTATCCCAGGAAAATGAGGATCTTCTGCTTTTGCCGCAAGAGGCGCTAAAGATCTGCCAAGACTACATACCTTCCGGAATATTTCGAGAGAAATGGTGACAACCCCAACTGGAATCCTTTTAGGGAGAGTGGACGAAATGGCACATCATTAACTCTCAATTTTTATCATTTCACAAATATATTTCTTTATAGGACTAAATGATCTTTCAGGTATTAATATCAAATTAAATTTCCCTAATAATCTCACATAAAAATAATTATAAACAGTACACTCGAAAAGCTGAAAAATCGGTTACTATGATTACAGGTTAAGCTAAAATTGATAATATTTGTTATACAAAATGAAGAGTTACAGTTATAACGTTGAAACATTTTGTGACAGATTAGTAAACTGTGATAGATTCATAAAGTGGACAATTTATTATATTATTACCAATAAAATCAAACCATTAATCTAAATGCATTATTTAGATATGCTTTGTTTTTAATTTAATATTTATTGCCAGAAAATTATATATTTAATACTGTGTTTATGAAATTATTTTACATTTTATTACTGAAATAGATCTTTCTCAGGCAAGCCCCGTTTAGATCACGGTTGGAAAGAGGAGTGTCATGTGAAAAATTCAGGTCAAAGCGTATGTTTACTCCTACGACAATACTTTTCAAGGTAGAGTAAGTATTAGATTTCTCTCAAAGCTGCTATCAAGATTTCACAAGAATACACCTTTGAGGCTACCAGAGCACCCTAAGCACTCCAAAGGATTTTGCATCTCTATAGTTCAGCCCATGAACAGTGCACCTTAAAGGCAAACATTCCAATAGCATCCTACTTCAAAAAGATACGACTTACTCCACTATGTTTTCCGGGCTTGTAGGCCGTGGTCCATTTTCATTTCCTTCCGACGTTTCGCCGAAAACTGCGTTCGGCATCTTCAGGGTTCTAAATCAATAGACCCGGAGTCCAACACAAGACCGTGAAAGCCTCAGTATTTAAGATACGACTTGAACGTCCAATATTTTAATGGAATTCGTCATTGCATGCAGCCATTCACTTCGGAAAATATTCTTTATCTTTCACTATCTCAAAAGGTCTGTAACTATTGTTTTAGCATGTATCTTCAAATGTTACAATTAAAATTAAAAATATGTCGTTAATTTTCTGCAAAAATATCCTGATATTGGCTTATTCTATCCAATTTAATACATCTGTGAAACCTTAAGAGATGAAAACCCAATTCTGGGGGGTAGTCCTATCAATAAGTCATATTAAATAATATTGTTAAGCAGCATATTTAGAATTTTAAAATTATTATTTGTTGCTCATCCCAGCCCAAATATACCCTCGTTAGTATATTAATTGTTATTAAGAACCAATTTTGTTTCAAGTAACCTACAGAGTAAAAGGGTAGAGCTGACTGAAAGATTCAATGCCATAGCCGGGATTTGAACCACGGAACTTCTGGTCTCCGTCCAGCCACTCTAAACCATTGAGCTACTACGGCCAACGTGCCAACATGACATTAAATTCTCCAACTAGTGGTTCGAATTATAAAGCCCGGGCTTTAAAGTACACCATAGTAAGTCGTCATTAAGGTAGTTGTCTCATGTGCTTATGAGAACTCCTAGTGGTTTACCGGGGAAAACACGAGTCACTTGGAGAATTTAATGTCATGATGGCACGTTGGCCGTAGTAGCTCAATGGCTTAGAGTGGCTGGACGGAGACCAGCAGATCCGTGGTTCAAATCCCGGCTATGGCATTGAATTTTTCAGTCTGACTCTACCTTTTCATAGTGCGTCCTACACATGGATAGTGTGAAAGAACAATTAATTTCCAACCTACAGAATGATTGTTTACGTATTATTATCTAACTGGTCCAATAGCGATCAATAGTCATGATTAATAGACAATAGCTAGAAGTGCACGATTTAATATGAATAATTTATAGAAACGATAAAAAGTAGCTGTAATTTGCAGAAATACTACTGAGCGAAGTGGGGTCACGGTAACGTGTGCATCTCGCATTCTGGAGGGCCGGGTTCGATCCCTGGGGATCTCCCTCTGTGACCAATGGGTTTTTCGTGATTTCATCGGGTCGGTAGATGATCCTGCAATGACTCCGTTTCTATCAAGACTTTCCTTTTCCTGTCATTCACTGCCATCCATTTCACGGTTGTAGGACCAGGCGACTGGGTTCTGTGAGTCGTGGTTGGACTGTGAATCTGCGCTTTGTAGAAGTTTCTTTCCTAGCTTTGGTTGCAACTGCTCTATCGGTACTCCAAGTGGGCCTTAACTGGTGGGACCACCGGGAATTAGGAGCTTGTGGATGAAGTTGGATGCGTTCAAATTGGAAATCTTATTGACCCTGTTTATACTTGCAGCCTTTGTGGCCCGATCTACTTAAGATTACATTTGAAGTGCAAAGGATCGAGAGCATATGTACCACTATCTACCCCGACTGCAGGGGTTCTTCTGTTCTTCCTTTTAAGGAGGTTTGTTGTAGTTAAAATTAGCATTGTCTATAAATGTTACGTGCTAGATTCAGTTACCTATACGACAGCTTTACTGCTCCATACAGTGGTATGTCTGTAGGTGAAGGAGTAATAGTAGTAGTAGTAGTAGTAGTAGTAGTAGTAGTAGTAGTAGCAGTAGTAGTAGTAGTAGTAGTAGTAGTAGTAGTAGTAGTAGTAGTAGTAGTAGTAGTAGTAGTAGTAGTAGTAGTAGTAGTAGTAGTAGTAGTAGTGTAGTAGTAGTAGTACACAGACATCCATAGTGATATGAGGAAACAAGTTTAAAATGTCAAGCATATTTTGAACGGTTTACTTCAAATAGGCTCACAAAAAAATTATGGAATTTGACGAAAATAGGAGTAAAGCACAAGTAGTAACTATGAAATGGAATGGTGAAGAAAAAACTTATTTAGAATGGACATGAATCACTCAAGACGATATCCTAGACAGGTCCGTCCTTAGAATGAAGATGCAAAAGTGGCAAGTTGACCAAGAGGACAAACCAAAGAAAAACACTGGAACAACCTGGACAGACGAGAGAAAGAAAGCCTACAGCCAAAGAATGAGATAACTTTGCGTACATAGAAGAGCTAAACGACGTCTCCAAGTACTTTGCATAGTCCTATATCGACTAATTTGAAGAAACAAACATATTAGTTTATTAATATTAATAATACTGTGACTTTGTGGGTTCGTGAAATTAAAAGTCTAATTGCATAAACTCAAAATGTTCTTTATTTCCACCGAGTTACAGTTGGAACACTTGCCGATTACACAGAATTACGTAACGCACACGATTACAATTCGCCAGTTCGTCTGTCACATATCCACTCTACTCTCACAATTACGTACAACTCATCTGATACACGTACACAGCCTTCCAGTCAGTTCGCTAGCATGGCGCTCCTCACGGCTGCTCGCCGAGAACAGAACTCTCCTCCAGCCCCGCGCATCGCTTATATAAGACCAACTGACCTATCTAGAAGGTTTCCGATAGTTCCAGACGTCAGGGGGAGGGGAAAGAGCCGGCCAGCGACCAGCGACACCCTCCCAACCATACCCTCAGTTAGTGACGAGATAAATGGGGAGGCTTGGCCTGAATGCCTCCCGTCCCCCACTCAGCCGTCAGTTGGTCGTGCCTTCCGATAATTGGGTGACAATATCTACTTATTATTAAAGTGCCTAGAATTTTTTCGCTTTTAGGCCATATACTTATAGATCTCATTGTTTACATCTTGACTTTACGCATTTATTAAACCTTGTAATATTGATAAAATTTAATTGGAGCCACCCCTCCATGTTTCCTGTAATATAGCCATAAATTTGGACATTATTTATGTCAGGATTGGAATGTTTCTAACTCAGCAGTAATATATGAGAGATGTACGTGCTCCCCTGTGACAAGTTGTCATCTGTAAAGCATTAAATCAATACAGCCATTTCTCCAGATTTGCATAACTATGAAATCCAATTTAAACTTCTGGAAGAAGTTGAAACGTTTTAAGCGAATTGACACGAATCGTTCTTCTCTTTATGATTTGTAAGACCTCAAGAGAAGAATTATGGTGCCAAGAGAGTTCTTTCTGAAATTTATAAAGGAACATGTATCTTAAAACGCTAACAGATCACAAACACATTTAACCCTATAACAAATAATTAGTTAGAAATGCATAAATAGAAACGAGAGCTCGTAATTATAAATTAAGTAATACAGAAGGGACCAAAGAATCCTTATAACAACATTTAGATATCACAATCAATATATGGGGTCATATCATGGCTTGCCCGCCTCGGTAGCGTAGATGGTAGCATGTCTGCCTCACGTTCAAGTGGTCCCGAGTTCGAATCTCGGTCAGGGTGAGTTACCTGGATAAGGTTTTTCTCCAGGGTTTTCCCTTATCCTAAAAGACGAATGTCGGGTAGCTCTAAGCTCCATGGACCCTGGGCCCATTTGAGCATCATTTCGTCCATTTTATTCACCGTCCGACATGACTTAACGTTGGAGGACTTAAATTACACCAAAAAAAATCATGGCTTTAACTTGAGAAACAACTGATGGTGTTTATTATCCACTGTACTCCTAAAATTGCTTTTATAAATTTTTGTTACATACACACGCTATTCGTCCCGAAACCTGGAAGCACAACTGAAAGATGAGAAGAAAACAGAATGAAAGGAAAATGGTGGAAAGGTAATAAATCTCCCCAGAATTCCCTACCGACCAGGGAAAACAAAAGAAAAAAGAGCTGATGGGGATGCTGCGATTCTTGGAGTATGCTGCGATTTGAAAATAACTTGTTTCAATTCTACTGTGAGAAACATGAATGTCGGATAGCTCTAAGTTCTATAGGCCACGCCGTGGCTCAGTGGTTAGACCGCTTGGCTCTCACCAAGGCGGCCCGGGTTCGATCCCAGGCGACTGCAAAGTGAGATTTGTGGTGGACAACACGGCGCTGGTTGGGTTTTCTCCGGGACCTCCGGTTTCCCCCACCATATCATTCCACCGGTGCTCCATCTTCATCTCATGTATCATCAGTGTCACCGCCTGCGGTGCCGTATGTAGTAAAAGCGGGCGTTAAACACTACACATTTCATTTCTAAGTTCTATGGACCGTGGACTCATTTGTGCATGATTTCACCAAATTCATTTATCCTGCGATATGACTTAACATTGGAGGACGTAAATTTAAAAAATATGCCCCCATGAAGGTGCCAACTATCATGGAGAGGGTAGCGTAGATGGTAGCACGTTTAAGAGGTCCGGAGTTCCAATCTCGGTCAGGGTAAGCTACCTGAATTAGGTTTGTTCAGGGGTTTTCCCTTATCCTTAAAGACGAATGTGGGTAGCTCTAAGCTCAATGGACGCTGGAGACATCTGAGCATCATTTCACCCATCTCATTCACCGTCCGATATGACGTAACGTTGGAGGAGGTAAAATTACAACAAATTGAAAGGCAGCAAAGCAAATGGTCTTGACTGAACACCACCGCAGCAGACCAATTGGGTTTGTGCTTGAATAATTCGTCAAAACAAACAGCTTTTGGCAAATCATTTTCTCAGATAACTCTGATTAGGATGAGCGAATTTACTTGTAGGACCAGACGATATTTGCTTTAAGTAGGGTGTAGAAAAATAGTAGCTGCTTAAGTGAGATATTTTGTAGTTCGATGTCTGCTTCAGGACCAGGAAAATCATTAAAATATCATCTTGAATGATTTCTCTCGAGAATTGTATGATTCAAAGCTGCGAGCTATATATCCGGCCAATTAGATGCCTATCATTACCTTTATATAGGATAACAGCACGCTCATAGCTCTGAAAGGTCCCTTAATTAATTCGCACACGTCCAAAAGTATTAGCAATTAATCTTTTGGCCACGAATCCTGATTTGAATATAATAGAGCATGTATCGCTTTATTCACTAGCGATTGAGTCCACACATATGTCCTAATAAACTGTGTATTTGAACTTGAGGAAATTATCAGAATTAGGCCCCAATATTTACAAATCCCTTGTCAAGTTTATAAATAAAACTGAATACAGCATTGGACGGTAAAAGATAGTGGCCTCACTATTAAAATGTGTCTATAAATATACAAGGTAAATGTAAGTTCCTTACTTCCAACGAAAAGAACAACTGAGTTTTTTTTTTTCCTGAAGTAATGAATTATTTAGTGAATAGTATGCGATAGTGGATCACTACTATGAGAGTAACTCACTCGCGGATTTTCAGGTGATTATTTTGTCACTCAAAAAGTATTCGCCTTCACATGAAGCAATTCCAGCAGGCAAGTTCAAAGGTAACAAACAGAATTCTTATTCTGAATATACAATAGAAAAAAACATTACAGCTCACGTAAAGAATAAAGGGGTAAAGGGTAGGTAATACAACTGGACAACTTACGTACTGTGACCTTTACCCAGATCTATTGTGGGGGATCGGCAGAAGGCCACAGGGTCGCAGGCAGAAGGCCAAATATATGCGCGGAAGTCTCTAACATGCGCTGAGAATTTATCTTGTGCCAGGATCCCTTGAGACCGCCAAACATTACCGTTCTGGTGTCGACAAGCGTTGTCCCCTCACGTGAACACAGTGACCACATCACCTATCCAATGTCGAGAACATCATTTACACTATGCAAGCATCCACGTAATTGCTCGGCACCGTCATAAAACTCGAGTCTGAGAAACATCTGAAAAATAATAACGAAATGAAATGAAGGAAAATGGCGTAAAGGAAATCATAGTACACTGAAACCTCTCCAAAACGGAACACGATAGTTCCAGCATTTACTTTCTGTTCATATAGATTTCCGCCATACAGAGAGTTGTGTTTGAATACAAAGAAATTACAAAATAGTGTCACTGGTTTACAGTGAACAAATAATATAGAATGAAGTGTAAATAATAATAATAAGCAGATATCTATTATGTACTATATACTATGCCAGTTTCTCTGTCTCTTTTCAATTTTTCCTTTCCAATCTGCAACTTTCTGCATATCAACATCATTTGCTTAACCACACATAGCATTCAAAACAATTTTTGGCGATCTTTGAAACTCTCGAGCCATCCAATGGAAGCTCTGAAATTTTCTCTGCCTAATTTTCTTGCAGTCTGTAAATCTTGATTCAAGCAATAATTCAGAATTAGGAATTACTACAGCGCGCGCACCAACAAACCCCTCAAACAGTGCGATAATTGTCCACACACTGTAGATTTTTCATACATTGTAGATTTTGTGATACGTTTCACATGCAGTGCTGTTCCTTATTAAAACTCATCTTTAGTTTTTAATTTTTCAAAATTCCATAAATCTGAGTTATTTCCACTTTAAACAACACAGTTAAATGTTTAGCTGTACGTTTGTTCTTTTCGTGTTCTTCAATAGCTTTTTTCCCCCAATGACAATGTCTTACGTTTTAAACTCATTTTAAAGAAGTTGTGTACACACAGAATATATTTTTCAAAAGTCACCAAAGTTCGCAGTTTACTTCCACTCGTACTTGATCATTTGTAACAACGAAACTGAGAACTGTACATACACTGCAAAACATTTGTAGCCTTGCAATGTGTGCAGAACAGAGTTGAGAGAGCTAATGATTTGTTTTCCCTTTTCCTCAGAATATATTTATGACTTTATGGTTCGTAAAACTTAGGTGGAAGTGCAGTTACCCTTAAAAGTATTGCACTTTTTAAAATACGTACGTTGTAACCCATTTCACATAAATTAATAAGTTTTAATCAGGTTATTTACGCAGAAGGCTCCCGAAAAATATGTTCGTTTCCACGTTAGGCCTTCTTCCGGCTTGGAAAAAACCATTTTTCCATTTTACATGGGAAATAGCTCCGTTCCAAAATTATTTTCCGTTTTCCAGATTTCCGGTATATAAGGGGTACGTTTCAACCAGGTTTTACTGTGCAACAGTAAGCATCCTAGCATTCTCTAAGTGACAAGGAAAAACCACATGAGTGATATCTCCTAAATACGAGTCGCACAGATTACCGCGGGGCGGGGAAGAAAGGCACTCTAAGTGTGAATTTACCCTTCCTCTCTACCCCACTACTTCCAACAAACAGGTAAACACAGCTAGCTAAACATATAGATTCTATTTATAGCACAACTTTGCACAGTTCACGTAAACATAGTTTGAATTTGTACAGTCATATTGATCACGTTTGTTACTATGTATCAAACTGTATATATATATATATATAACTGGACAGCATATTGGCACTCAACAACAGCCTGCTACTCAGAGCATCTTCAATATGTTCTACGTTCCCCTAGTTTGCTGCCGAACATTGAATCACTAATATTTAAAATGAAACCAGCAAGGATACCAATTTTAAAAACTAAGAGAATATTGTTACAACTACTTCACTGTTTTGCAGCATACAATGTTGCTAATTCAATGTAATTTTTAGATAAATTGTGACGATTATTTTTAAGAATAGAAAGAATAGAACTGAATGTCTTTAGCAGCATAACGGAAGTACGAGGGCTGTTCAATAAAGAATGATCATAAATTATTTTATAGTCATAATTGTTTGCACTAAAATTCAATGCTATTATATTCTGTTGGCTTAATGTGAAACAAATACGCCGTAGTAGTTTCATTGTTAGTACTCCTGGTTCCCGTCTGTGAGAACCAGGCAAGTTCAGACATGTTCAGTATCACCTACTGCTGCAGTGGAGCTAACACGCGAGGAACAATATGCGACTTTTAAATTCTGCTTTCGTCTCAACAAATCTTCAGTTAAGGCCTATTCAATGTTACAGGAGGCCTATGGAGAGTCTCTTCTTCCCTACAGCACAGCTTGAAGGTGGTTTAAAATGTTTAAAGAGGGTAGACAATCAATTTCAAAGGAAGGTGGACCCGGTGCTCCAGTTACTGCTCTTATGGAAGAAAACATCAACAGTGCTGCTGCCATTGTGAGAGGGGATCGACGAATTACCTTAAGATCACTTTCTGAAATACTGGACATTTCATTGGGTGCCACCCACACGTTGGTGACAGAAACATTACACATGAGATGTGTTTGTGCGCGATGGGTTCCAAGACTGTTGATTCCCGAACAAAAGGACATTCGCATGCAGGTCTGCATGCAGTTAAAGTTGATGTTAGAGGAATATCCGGAGTTTCTTTCAGACGTAATCACTGCTGATGAAACTTGGCTACATCATTTTGAACCTGAAAGCAAACAGTAAAGCTCAGTGTGGAAATCTCCTTCATCACCAACCCCTCAAAAAGGCAAAAGTGGTTGCTTCTGCTGGGAAAGTTATGGTCATCTCATTCTTTGATATTCATGAAATGGTTTATCAGCATGTTGTACCTGCACACATATCAGTAATTGGACAATACTACAGGGATGTTCTGAAAACATTGCAAGTCCATATCAGGTACAAAAGACCACATTTCCGTGAAGTAGGCTGAATGCTGCACCACGATAATGCGCGGCCGCATATTGCCAAAGTTGTTGCTGAATATTTGCAAAAATCAACGTGAAGAGCATCCCTCACCCTCCCTATAGTCCGTATTTAGCCCCATGTGACTTTTTTCTATTCCCTAACTTGAAGAAACGCCTTCGTGGGAGGCATTATCCATCATCAGAAGCAGTGGTGAAGGCTGCGGCTGTGATTTTGAAGGATCTCTCAAAAAATTGTTTGCAGCATGTCTTTGAAGACTGGCAGAAACGCTGAGACAAGTGCATCGCATTCAGGCGAAACTATTTTGAGAAGGACTATCAAAATTATGAGGATGAGTAAAAGTACATTGTCAAAAAAATTGTGAACATTCGTTATTGAACAGCCCTTGTATTTATCACTGCATAACAACTATTGTATAACAAAACAAAGATATTAAAACATGCTAATTCTTAGAACTGCTTGTGTCAGCTTAAGGTTTGGCTAAGGTCACTATTGTGCGCGATTTCCCTCACAATGCCATATGAGCCGTATAACTGTCGCTCCTTCCTTTACTCATATTCTCTAGTGCCATTCACCCTCTTACATGCTTTTCTAGCCAAACCTTGCATTCAAAATTATGCATATGATTACGTCCAAATCCCGAATGACCGCCACTGTGGCACACGTCACCTATTTGTTTACTTGCTAGAAAGAAAAATAAGGGATGGTTGTAGGGGCAAAGCATTTCACACTTCGGTGCTCATCTTGTTACCGCGACGCCATCTCGTTCGGTTCACAGCTCACGTACTCTGGTAACCTGCCATAGGCTTCATTCTCTTAGGCTTATAATTCTTAAAAATATCACGGATATTTTATTTATTTTTTTTTTTTATCTGTAGCGCGTCTGGTAGAGTCATCTTTATTGGTAACACTCGCATTTTGTAATTGCTACGAAAATGGAGTTTGATTGAAGGTAAATTAATGACGTAAAACTTGGAAGTTCAATATTGATGATTGCCTAGTTTGGCAATTTGTCCTCCATCAGATCAAAGCCGATACTCGCCGATACTTCATTTAATACACTAAACACAACATGTTGTATCAGAGATACGCAAAACAGTTCTGTAAACATGACACATCAAAAAGTTAAAAAATCTGGGGAAACGACATCCCATGCAATCTGCAATATCATTCATTCCCTCTCTCTTTACTTTAAACATGTTTACCTTCCCTCCATCAACCTGTTACAAATTTCTAAAGCGGAGACAAATTTTTGAGTGTCTTACCTCACAAAGAGGGATAATTGTTCGAATCCTCAAAGACCTAGACAGTCCCTGATTGTACACATATCTTAGTTACTCTAAAAATCTGCAATTATCAGTTATTAATTTTGTCTATGCACTTATGTTCATTTATTCAATGAATTTTTAAAATATGCTAATAAACCATTACTATCAACAATAAGAATGGCTAGGTTTACATCAAATAGCTACATTTCAATTCAATTTTAAAATTATCTTTATTCTCTGGTTTCTTTAACAGTGTTTGCGAACAAACAGTCTGACTGCCTCACGTTCATAAAGCCCCGAGTTCGTATCTCGGTCAGGGTGAGTTATCTGGGTGAGGCTTTTCCTGGGTTTTCCCTTATCTTGAAAGATTAATGTCGGGAACTCTAAGTTATATGGACCCTGGGCTCACTTGAGCATCATTTAAACCATTTCAGTCATTCCGATATGACTTAACATTGGAGGACGTTGATTTAAAAAATAAACAAAAAACAACAATGTGTACTGGACACCTTAGAAAGAAAGGGGAGGACATTAATATTAGAAGTAGAAAAGGACAAACACCACAGTCATGTTCCTGCATGTAATGAAGGGCTGCTCTAAACGCAAAAGAGCCAGGATGCAGGGATAGCCAAGTTATATTCTATTTAGTACTCAGTAAGACATATTATATTATAATTAGACAGGTGGATTAATCTGTTGCATAATCTCTCACCTCTTCAGAAATATCACTATTGCTTAAAGCCTATTTTATCACTGTTTCATCCACAAGAAAATTAGGAATAATATAATTGATGTACGTCTTTATCTTGATTTTGATTAAAATGTGCAACCATCAGATTTTGAAATAATTTTAGGTCATCCGAATCTGAACTTTGCTAAGGAATGCATGAGGGACACTGGCAAGGTCAATGAATAGTGAGATTATTATTCCGGTCGAGCATATGCCAGGGTCGCCGCAAACACTTCCGGTATCCTTGAGATTTATGTATCGTTCTATGATGATGCTCCGGACTATTAGCAGATAAAGAGTCCACGTCCTGCGATTATTTGTCATTAAATTTTACTGTTTATACATGTTTGTAAAATACATAAATACTTGCTGGAATACCCGGTGTTCCATGGGTAGCCTTTTAAATATCCTATGACGATTCAGTTATTGACACGTGCTTTAGAAAATATGTGTAAAATGGAATACAGCAAGTGTTTTCAATATAGCATTACCATTACGTTCAATGCAGGATATTAAATAAACCAAGCAAATTTTAAGAGAGAAATTTGTAAATTATGCATGTTTCAAAATAAGCATTTCTATATATTTATGTCATTACTACTTATTTATGTCATTTATCCATTTACTGATTTACTTCTTCCTGAACTATTTCAATAGGCCATAACTTCTGAACTAACAATGCGACACAGGTACAACTTTTGGAGAATATAATACACAATTAGGAGATTACATTACACTATTTACATCTCAGAGAAAATATTGTAAGTGTCCTGCACCAGGATCTATACATGTTTGCACTCATCTCACCATATTCTCCGTAGTACCCTCGTCATTGTTACTTATTTCGGTTCAAATGGATTCCTTGAGAACATCAATAGTCCGTGGCCTATTCTTGTACACTCTATTTCTTAGATACTCCCACAAGAAAATATCCGGTGAGTTTAGGTTAGGGGATCTGGGAGGGCACAGACCTTTTCAGATTATTCTATTATCAAGGAAACTGGTTACAAGTTCCACGGTGTCATTAGATGTATGGCACGTTGCTCCATCTTGCTGGAAATAACCTTCTCTCAATTTAATATCATCTTCGTTGAGGACGTTAATATATCGTTTCCAACTGATATATTAAATGAAGCAAAAGAAGCGGTTTTTTTTTTTTCATTTTGTAATTTACGCCCTCCTACGTTAAGTCATATCGGACGATGAATGGAATGGGTGAAATGATGCTCAAAGGAGTCCGGGGTCCATAGAGCTTAGAGTTACCAGACATTCGTCCTTCAGGATAAGGGAATACCCGGAAAAAAACCTTCTCCAGGTACCTCACCCTGACCAAGATTCGAACTCGGACCTTTTGAACGTGAGGCAGACATGGTACCAAGGCGGGCTAAAAAAAAACAGTTGAGGCTTTATTTCCGTAATGTGGGAACGAGTGCTCCTACTTGCAATGATATTACTGCTGTTAATCCATTTGGGGGTATTAACTTCTATGGTAAGGTACAACAAGTTCACTTTCATGTAGTTAAAGAATAGAAATGTTTGATGTTTCTGTTAAAAGGTTATTGAAAACTTGTAGTTATAAACCATTTATTTATCCCACTCGTTACCGGAGCAACGAGTGAATTTTATCAAACTCGCTGCTCTAATAACTATCACTTTGATTTAAAATCCAAGCAGAGTTATCTATTACAAGTATCTGTAGGATAAAATATTTGACTAACACTTAAGCATGTCATATTCCCATAAACCTAACCGCAGGCATTGAACATTTATATTTATCGGCAATCTTCAATGCAAAGATATATAACATAACGAAAAGTTATCAGGGTTCTCTACAAGTTCCTGAATTCGACTTTCATCCAAGATCTCATTTCTTGGAATCTGGACATCCTGCTGTATTTCATAGCATTGTCAGCAAAAATAACTGCAAACAAACGCATGATTACAACTTCTACACAGATGGCTCGCGATATTCTGATCATTTAGAGAATCCAGTTCCTGAGGGATGCGCTTTTGTGGTGTTCGATGTAAACAATGTGGAGTTGCTTCATAGAGGATATAGACTTGCACCTAATTGCTCTATATTCCAGGCCAGACATTTTGCACTGAATCAAGCAGTGGAGTAGTGAAGCAGTAATAACTATAGCGCATGTATACACAGTGATTCCCAGGCATCTGTCAGTGTTATCAGAGATAAATATACTACATATTCACTTACTACCAAAATAAGGAACGATATTATAACAAACACCAATCATGTGTGTATCACATGGGTTAGAGGTCATATGGGTATAAAATACATGGCAATGAGACGGCAGAAGAAATTGCTAAGCGCTACACATTATCACAAAAGGAATTTAGTTTTAAAGAATCTACAATCACATTTGTAACAAAAAAACATTGAAAAAAGAAATTTTTGAAATGTGAAACAGCACTTGGATAAATAGCGATAACGGACCAATCACTTTATCCCACCCATTACCGGAGCAATAAGTGAATTATGTTTACTTCATCGCACTCGTTGCCCTAATAACCATCATTTATTTGAAGTCCAAGTTTTCTTATGTCGTTACTTTTTTTTCCTTTCTTTCTTTTTTTTTTCTTTCTGCAATTTACGTCTTCCAACGTTAAGTCATATCGGACGATGAATGAAATGTGCGAAATGATGCTCCAATGAGCCCGGAGTCCATGGAGCTTAGAGCTACCCGACATTCGTCTACCTACAAGGATATATCTTCTTATCCTTCTCCGTCAAGCACTAAAGCTTTGCTGAGATTTGTTGCTTATTCCTAATAATTAATACATTAATACAAATTTATAATGGGTATATCTTGAAACAAAAAATGTTGGGTGGCACACAGTTCCACTTTCTGCTACAGTTTGATACAATAATGTTTAGCTCAAGGTTAAGCAATGAGGTTTCTTACAGGGTATGCGTGGATATGTATGAGAAGGATAGTTTTAATGACACTGGATTGCCCGTTTCAAACTGGTTTAATGACTGCTTCTTTTTATCAGAACATCGAACTTGAAGTTGCCGACCAAGGGTTACCAATATATCACTGTTCAGAGAGAATGAAGGTGGAATGCGATAAACTTATTTCGTTCTTCACGTACATAGGAACCGACAAATATCTTCTCTCATCACTTCTGGTCTGCCCTCGACCAAGACGAAGAAGTGGACTGCCCTAATCGGCTCCCAGCCACGAAATGAATGACCACAGCTGCGCGTGGTTGTATGTGTGACTTTCACTTTCTGGAAGCCCTCTTTATTCAACCAAAGATTCTTTGTGACTATTTTGTCCGAAGAATGCCTATTCAAACAGTCAAGTGCTATCCCTTAGAATTTTGTTTTTTCCTTGTCTTTTGTTACACGACTCAACCAACTGCACCTGTTCGTGTCGTAACAAATATACACAATTTCTCTGAAATCCATTACGATGGTTTACTTATTGCAATTCTTAATTTCGGTATCAAATGCCCCCATAGTAAAATGGGGGCCATAATGCCCCCATAATAAAATAATATATATGTCTTTCCCGAATACGACGCAAAATACTAGTTCTTTGTCAGCAACTCCCAATTCGTTTTACAAGTTCCTTTCACAACATTAATTTTGCATGATACATGGATAGACATTTCATAAAAGTTGTTCACATGGTTACATAACAATAATTCATTTAACATTTATCAACACTTTGATCTGCAATTTTCAACTTTTAAATATCACTCAATGGAAAATACTTCAATCTACACCATCATCTCTCTCTTTTTCTCTATCTGATCTACTTAAAATTAATTCATATTATTGCTACAGTTAGAACAATTCATAAATATACACTTCCATGTTTAAACCATTGTACATTAATAATATTTTTAATACAACATTTCTGAATACTTCTTCCGGATTCTATACAAACATTCTTTTCAAAAGTCTTTCAATGTTCTTATTTTGATTTCTTTTTTTTTCCTTTTACTCATACAGCATTTCCGAATAATTCTCGAGAATTCTATATAAATATTATTTTCAAAAGTCTTTCATTGTTCTGATTTTCATTTAGTTTCGTTTCTTTTATCACTTGTTTAGTTTTAAATTTCACTTCACTGTCACTACACTGTTTATACTTAAGCCATACATTTTACACTATACTGTTTATACTTAACCTATACATGTTACAAGTTTGTGTTTCTTCTTATTTCACTATTTGTTATGGTAATTTTAGATACTTTAGCTTGAGTTCCCACTATTTACAAGTCAATTCATCATCCCACAACGTACTTAGTAAATACAAAGGAATTTTGCGGACTTTTCCATGTACAAAGGACTTATCTATTCTATATCCAATTGATTTTTGCATATCTAGCTTAGGTCATCGATATCTTTTCCTATCTTTCTCACGCATATTCAGATGGATCTGTGCCCCTTACCCGAAATATTTTAATATTTATCTTCCGTTTCTCCGTCGATTTTGATTGTTTTCAATGTTTCCTTTGTCACCGAGATCTCTATTGCTACCTCATTCATTTTATAAGTGGTTTCTTCCAAATTAATCGTCTGTTTTCTATTTTCCCATTCTGATTGATACTCCTAATCTACTCCTAGTTTCTTCTAACACTTTTCTAGCCATTTCTCTTTCTTTCTCTGATTTCTGTGCTATTTCCTTCCTCAGTTTTCTGTTTTCACTATCTGACCTTTCATTAGCAACACTCAGAACTTCATTTTCAGCGTTCTCCGTCTCCTTATTAACATCTTTCCTTACATTTTTGTCACCTGATCATCTTCTTCTCTTACGTTCTCTACTTCCTGACTAACTTTCCCGAAATTTTCTAACGCCTGTTGTTGATTGTCTAACTTCTTTCCTAGTTTTATTTGTCCTACCTCTAACTTCTGAACACCATTTTCTATCTTATCTTCTGTCTTTTTTAAACTTTGATTATTATCCTTCATCTCTTTTATTAAAATTTGAGTATTATCCTCCATCTGTTTTATTAAACTTTGAGTATTACCCTTCATCTCTTTTATAAACTTTACGAACTTTTCTTTAATTTCCTCTAACATATTTCTTTCCATTTCTACATTATTTAGGCCAGTTCTACAACACTCTGCTACTTCGACTTTTTTCTGTCTACTGTTATTACTATAAACCACCTGAACTTCCATGTTTTCTACAGATTTTTACTTAACACATTTTTTCACTCCTTAAATACACTCACAATAGTCTAGCAGATAATATAACACTCTGTACCTTTAAGTTTTCACTGGCTCCTGATGATGTCACTGATGACGCCGGCCTCCTTTCTTCTTTCCATTGGGACTGTTGTAGAGCTCCTTGTTGTCGAACGTCCTCGTGTCGAACCTCCTTCTCCTGTTGAACCTCGTTGTCGAGTTGAAATTCCCTCTCGGGTTGAACTTCCTTCTCGGGTTGAGTCTGCTTCTCGTGTCAAACCTCCTTCTGGTATCGAGTCCCGCGTTGGCGCGCCAGTTTGAAGTTGGGTGGCACACAGTTCCACTTTCCGCTACAGTTTGATACAATAATGTTTAGCTCAAGGTTAAGCAATGAGGTTTCTCACAGGGTATGCGTGAGCATGTATGAGAAGGATAGTTTTAATGACACTGGAATGCCCGTTTCAAACTGGTTTAATGACTGCTTCTTTTTATCAGAACATCGAACTTGAAGTTGCCGACCAAGGGTTGCCAATATATCACTGTTCAGAGAGAATGAAGGTGGAATGCGATAAACTTATTTCGTTCTTCACGTACATAGGAACCGACAAATATCTTCTCTCATCACTTCTGGTCTGCCCTCGACCAAGACAGAAGAAGTGGACTGCCCTAATCGGCTCCCAGCCACGAACTGAATGACCACAGCTGCGCGTGGTTGTATGTGTGACTTTCACTTTCTGGAAGCCCTCTTTATTCAACCAAAGATTCTTTGTGACTATTTTGTCCGAAGAATGCCTATTCAAACAGTCAAGTGCTATCCCTTAGAATTTTGTTTTTCCCTTGTCTTTTGTTACACGACTCAACCAACTGCACCTGTTCGTGTCGTAACAAATATACACAATTTCTCTGAAATCCATTACGATGGTTTACTTATTGCAATTCTTAATTTCGGTATCAATCTACAAGTATATGTTGCTGTTTATTTAAAGAAACCTCCACCCTACACTACAGATGACTATAAAACCCTACAATGCATAAGTTAATTAAATTCAGAATAATCCGGGCGAAGAGCTGAACCGGTGATGGGCAGGGCACGTCGCCAGAATGGACCATGGCCGATGGACCCAAAGAACAACAATAAGGGATCCAAGAATAGGACCAAAATCGATAGCGATACCGAATACACGGTGGGCATATAACCTTAGGACAGCAAGAACCTTATGGGTGAGACAAGCTAAGGACAGACAAACGTGGAGAAAACTTATGGAGCAGCCACCTTCCTAGTATGCAACGACTGTATATGTTAGTGATAATGTCAGTGCTATGTTGAAGTGCAGTTCAAGCAGAAGTAGTATAAATGTAAACTATAAAAATCAAGCTGCGCAAAAGGCAACATAAGATGATGGATCGCCAAATTAAAAAGAGTTCAAATTATAGAAATATCACAGATCCATCACCTTAAGCTCGGTGGAACATAAGTTACACATATAATATAAAATAATCTAACGTACATATAAGTACCGGTATAGAGGATAGTAATAGCTCTGCAAGCATGATCCTCTTAGGAACAGCTACCCCAATGACCTAATGGAAGCAACTCCCTGCAATAGCAGGAGGCCCTTGTCCTTTAGGAATGGATTGGCTATTTTTTTATTTATGTTTTTATTTATTAATACCATCGAGTACCACATCCACTCTTATTGTCTATTGAGTAGTCTGGGATGATTATATCGTTCCCCTGAATCTATATCGAAGTCCCCGAGGCCACAAATTAGAGCGACAGTTTAAGCCGTCGACCGAGCTCAGTGTATGGTTTTAAATTCGTGAAAACTACAGAGGTTGTCCTGATATTAATTACGTTTCATTTTAAAACTATGATGCCGCATTAGCCTTTTCCAACGAATCGTTCTATGTTAAGAATGGTATAGATATATTTAATTTAGGAGTATTTTATTCTCATACAATTATTTGTTCGTTCTGTATTGTATAAGTATACCTGTCCTATAACTACTACTTATCTTCATACAGCAAAAGCAATTAAGTATAAGCTATATTTAAAGAACATAATTACAATTTATTAAAAAAATCTTTGTAAATAAATACACATCTTCTTATCCGTTACAAGATATTACAGATAGCGCCATCTCTGTATAGCAAGACGCGATCGGCAATGACGTACAGTAATTTCATTGTTAGCTAAATTTTGTTCCCTGACGGGGAATCAGTATAACTAAAAGAATGTCTCGTGTATAATATATATTTAATAACTTGCTTAATGTATTAAACTCACACTAATTCCTCAGGCCACTCTTCTAAAAAGGTTTACTTTCTAACTGCTCGAGCTTTAAGATGAACGTTTACAGATGCAGTTTCACTACAAAGGGATACAGGGACGGAAGTGATAGTTAAATATTTAAAACGTGGGTTGCTGAATGCTGCCTTTCAAGTGCCATGTTACTTTCAAGAAATCTTTAGAAACACAAGATTGCAACTTGGCATTTTATACATGTAACAACGTTGGACAATTGTATAAAAAAGCAACAAATACTTCAGAAATTGTTAGTGACATAAACATGTTGACAAAAGTTATGTTTAACAGATCTCTATTCCTGTGAGATGAGTTTTAGGATACATCTTATGATGTATCAGTTGTAGGAAATTATTAAGAAGAATTGTCAAAGTACTAAAAGTGAGATATATTTCATATATAAGTATGAGTAGCTGGCATGCTTAATTTATACGAAAACTCACTCAACGATTTGACGTTCAGCTTTCCTCTAAAAGCTTTTCAACCCTAAATTCAGGTCATCTTCAGTGTAGTCTGCTCCAACTGCTGCTTGAGGACGATCTTCTTCCTCTCCATGAAATTGGTCAAAATATACAACTATTAAAGCATGTACAATATGTTAGTGAACTGAATATTTGGGGGGTAGATTTATATTCTAAATAATGGAAAAGAAAATATTTTGAATTTTGATATACCAGCATGTAATAGTATTCTACAATTTATTAAACAAGTTAATAAAGTCAACACTGATGAAGCTCAATTAACATATACTATAGATAAAGTTAAATTTAACTTAGATTTCAATCAATCTAGCACACCCATGAAGCAGATGGAAGAGAAAGTACATCTACTTCAACAGCCATCTGGTAACCAGGGTATCGTTCCAGAAAAGGAGATAGAAGAGGAAGTACATTAGCGTCAACAAACATCCAACAGTTTAATTTCCCCACACCCAGAGACGATACAACTCCAACCTGTTAATATCACAGGTGACAACCATTCATCTGTGCCCAGTAAGATTTGTACCAATGTTCCATTTCCAAAGGTTGGCATCAGAAATTAGGAGACCTCCAGTAGGCGGAGCCTTAACTTTCTTGGAGAGGAAGAAGATAGTCCTCAAGCAGTAGCTGGAGTAGACTTCACTGAAGATGACCCGAATTTAGGGTTGGAAAGCTTTTGGAGGAAAGGTGAACATCAAACCGTTGAGTGAGTACTCTTTTAAATTAAGCATGCCAGCTACTTATACTTGTATAGTGTCGCGAAGCCGTATCTACGATCGCGTGGCTTGTATACACAAAAGAAACTGATAGGAGGGTAGTGTGAAAACCGAGAGTCCGCGGACAAAGATAACAGGCAGATAAGGGTATGCCGAAACAAACAAACTGAGATAAATGGAAATTTCTAGTTACTTCTGAACTGATAGAGATTGTTCGCGTTCTGCTTTATTTGCGAATCATCTAGAAATTATCTGTGAAGTATTTAAAGAGGCGACGATTGACCAAGAGGGAGTAGTAGTTGTGAAACAGTTGTTGTGAAACCAGACAGCTGGAAGTGTTATTGTAACGAAAGCTAATGTAATCAGCTGCATCGACCTTGGAAGATTTTGTGATGTAATGTTACGTGAGAATTGGACAGTGTATTGCTACGGAAATAAAGTTGATTTTTAATTTCTGCAACTCGGCCTTTTAATTCTACGAACCCAAAGAGTTACTATATGTAGGAAGGCTGGTCCCGTAGCTCAGTCGGTAGAGCACCTGCCTACCGTGCTAGGGGTCCCGGGTTCGATTCCCGGCGGTGGGGGTGGGGATTTTTCTCCGACCAAGATAATTCCCCATCTTCCCCAGAGTCTGCAAGTATGAATGAGAGTGTGAATGTGGGCGTGATGTAACGATTAAAAAAAACAAAGATAACGAGTTAACACCTTCAGTATGTTCCAAAGGAGAACGGCCGCCGATATGACCATAGTAGTTAAAGGCGGGGTATAAATGGAACAAGCAAAAAAAAAAAATATGTGGGGAAATTATACAAAACCCAATCGGAATGAAGAAAACCTCACACACTAATCCCAGAATATTTAAGATATACAATTTGTTTGTTAAAGGAATTTTGATCAAATAATTCGAGATATTTTACAAACAACTTAACAAATTTCATGTGAAAGCTCTGTTCTGTTCTGGAAGCGGTATATTTGCACCCATGGAATATAATGATATACAATTACCACATTATTCGTAATGTTTGTAATGAATTATGGTGTCTCACGCGTGCACGATCGTCCACGCACGCACACTTCTACATTAGCACGTTTAAAGAAAATACTTTAAGGATTTAAGTGTACATCAGGACTGTACTTCCGGTGAAATATAAGTATTAATATGAAATTTTTAGTTGAAGAATCATATAATTCGTCATTACCAAATACCGTTGTGGAGGACACAATTTCGTTTTACTTTAGTATTACTTCCTTTAACACCTCTTTGTGTACGACATAACAAGGAGTCTTACATTTCCTGTCAGCGTTTCATAAGCCACCAGTTGTCCTACCCAACATTGCATTAGTAGGTTCTATAAGTATGGGTTTTAAGACAAGTTTAGGGGCGCTTTTGGAAGGCCGTAACCACTCTGTAATTAGTACTTATTTGTAGTACCTAAAGGGTAAACATTCTAATAGTTTCCTATGCTGGTCAAATAGTGACAATTTGCATATAAGGCGTTTAAAAAATTAAAAAAATAGAAATGCTCAGTGGTTAGGAGTAACCGGGCTGAGACCGGGAGAACCGTGGTTCAAATGCCGGCTATCGAATTGTGTTTTTCAGTCTGATTCTACCTATTAAAACCATAGCCTACACAAGGCTAGTGTGGAAGAATGATTAATTTCCAACAATAAAATCACAAGGTTGTATGGCCTTCTATAAAGAAGTACAGTTATATAAACTAGTTCCCTTGTTGACCAAGCAGTATAATTTTATCTCTAAGGAGTTGAAAATAAAATAACGATAGCTTTTAAACATTTAGATTAAATGGAATATAATTTAAAATAAGGATCAACTGGAATTTTGTAAGATGTCTAAAAGCATTGAGTTAGTATTGTATAATTGCGAATTATTTCGACAACATTTTTATTCAAACAGTGCAGATTTCTGCCAAAGATAGCTTCTGGTACAGTTTTTACAACTGTAAAGTGGCTTATAATTTTCATTGAGTATTGTAGTATAAACATACAAGTATTTATTTATATAGGCCAAAGAATATTGATTTGTTTGATTAGGGTAGCTTACTCTTAGCATTTTCAAGATTCCAACTGTATCCGGTTTTTTCAGGGCCATATCATTCTTATAATTATTGATAAAACTTCAGCATATTATGAAGCAAATGTGGTAATATGAAAATATACTACTTCCTTCAAATAACTTAATGTTTAATCATTTTATTCTCGCCACTTATCCTTTGGTGTGAAAACAGAAAGAATCTACCTTATTTGGATGGTAGTCTCTGATATCCACATTCAAGTAAATGACATTGACGTCTAGTGAATGAATGCGTAAAAGAAGCCATTGGAAACATTTTGTAGCGTTTTTCTGAAAAAACATGGCTTTTTAAGTGCAAAAGAAATCAAGATACTTTGAATTGTTCTTGAGATTAGTTATGACCCACCCGCACACAAACAAACACACTGAACCACTGTAAAAATAACGTGACGGGGTCACATCGAACATTTGTAACACTTGGAAATTCAAAACTTGTGGAGTTTCTCTTTTTAATGGTATACAGTGATAAAAGAAGTAGAAAAAATCACTTACGACACTGGAACTTTTTTTCTTCATTTTTAAATACAGCCTTCTTGAAGATTAATGCACTTGGTCCACCGATTTTCCAGTTCCTTAATCCCATCTTGATAATGAGATCCCTTCAGGCCTGCAAAATAGTTGTTAACTCTGGCTATCAATTCTTCACCTTAAGCTAATCTTTATCCATCATGGAAAATTTTCAGCTTCAGGAAGCAGCTTCAGCTTCAGCATGTCTGATTGAAGCCATATCAAATGAATAAGATGGGTGTGGCAACAATTCATAACTTATCTCGTGAAATTTTGCCATGGCGAGGGCACATGTGTACGGGCAGGCTGTCTTGATGGAAGATGAGTTTCTTCCTTACTAAACCTTGCCTTTTTTTCTCGCGTATACTTTCTTGAAATTGATGCAGGAGGTTAGCATAGTACCTTCCAGTCATGGTCTGCCCACTGAGTAAGATAATCTACCAACAGAATCCACTTCACTTCTCAAAAACTGATGCAATGACCTTTCCGGCCGAAAGAATTATCTTTGCTTTCTTTCGTGATGAGAATCAGCATTCTTCCACTGTTTTGACTGTTGTTTTCACTCTGGGGTATAGAAGTTTGCCCAAGTTTCACTGAGGTCACAAACTGATGCAAAAAGTATCTTGTTCGTTCCTTCTAAAACGGGCCAAGTATTGTTCCAATACTTCCACTCTCATGCGCTTATGATCCAGTCAAGAGTCGCGATACCCATCTTGCAGATTTGTTTTATGTCTAATGCTTCAGTCCAAATGCGATTTACCCTTACAGATGACATCTAGCAAGCGTTAGCAATTCCCCTCACTTTAAACCGGCGATCCTCGATTACCATTTTGGGCAATTTTGCAATGGTTTCTGGGATAGTGACTCATCTTAGGAGGCCACTACTGAGATCTCATCTTAGTTCTCCCGATCAAATTTAAATTCGTTTATCCACTTGGCAACAGTTGAGTGTGAAGAAGGGTTCCCTAGTGCATTTACAAAATCGCCATGAATTTCTTTAGCTTTCGTACCTTTCTTTACGAAATACTTAATCTCTGCTCGAATCTCAATTTTGTCCATCTTCGCAAATCACTAAGTGGGAAAAACTATAGAGCCGCGTTACCACTACAGCTGCCTTCCAAGAGCACCGTGTGTTGGGTGAGCGCTTTAATTTATTTATGCCTTCGAATACCACCTCCACACTTATGGAGGATTCGGGAATGTTAATATAGTTCCTCTTGGTTTATATCATATTCCTCGAGGCTACAAATTAGAGCGACAGTTAAAGTCGTGGACCACTCGCAATGTGTGGCTTTAAATTCGTGAAAACTACAGTGATTGTCCTGATATTAATTACATTTAATTTTACGACATTATTGTATCATATTGTCCCTTTTCCAAACAATTTTTTGTGTTAAGAATGGTATACATATATTTAATTTAGGAGTATTTTATTCCCATACAAGTATTTATTCGTTCTGTATTGTATAAATATACCTGTCCTATTATTAATACTTATTTTCATACAGCAAAATTAATTCATTTTAAGCTATATCTAAAGAACATAATTACAATTTATTAAAAAAGCTTAGTAAATAAATACACATCCTCTTATCCGTTACAAGATATTACAGATAGCGCCATCTCTGGATAGCAAGACGCAATCGGCAATAACGTACAGTCAACTAAATTTTTTTCCCTGGCGTAAAGTCAGTGTAACTAAAAGAATGTCTAGTTACAATATATATTTAATAACTTACTTGATGTATTAAATTCACACTCATTTCTCTGCCAATCTTCCAATCAGGTTTACTTTCTATCTGCTCCAAGTTTAAGATGAATGTTTACAGAAGTAGCTTCATTACACATTTCGTTGTAGACACCAAAGAGATACAGGAAACTGAAGTGATAGTTAAGTATTTAAAAAGTGGATTGCTGAATGATGCCTTTCAAATTTCGTGCTACTTCTATGAATAAATTGGATCCTTCTGCAAACACGGTCTAGAAAGGCGCTCACTTTCTTCTCGGGCAGCAAGCCAGGTGAAAGCCCGCCTCGGTAGCGTAGATGGTAGCGTGTCTGCCTCACGTTCAAGAGGACCCGATAAGAGACGATCACAGCGCTGGTCACCAGGAGGTTGATACGCCTCAAAGCTCTGTCGAGTAATATTAATATTACTATTGTGTCTTATCTGGTCGATTAGAAGAGTGAAATATTAGTAATTTGATGTACAATAATTTACGAAACACAAATAGAGCGACTGGAAGCTGCGTGTGTCTATATCATACGTTCCCTCGCGCCTGGCCATTGTTCGTTTGTTTGTTTGATTGCAATTTACGTCCTCCAACTTAAGTTATATCGGACGATGAATGGAACGGGTGAAATGATGCTCAAATGAGCCCAGGGTCTTTTAGGATAAGGGAAAACCCCGGAAAAACCTTATCCAGGTAACTCACCCGACCGAGATTTGAACTCGGGACCTCTTGAACGTAAGGCAGACATGCTACCATCTACGCTACCGAGGCGGGCACGCCTGGCGATGTATGACACATTGCTGTCCAGAAGACATGATTACATCTGAACAGATTATACACTAGACTCGCCGTGTATTGCGAATTTTTTCCGATACGTCTTCTCACTTTGCCATGTAGTAATCTCTCGGTAGTCCACGCAAACGCCGATGTGATCTATGCTGCGACGAATTGACGAAAATTAGAAATGTCGGAGTTATGGATAAAGAGAAGGATTAAATCATAAAATGGATATGCAAGATTAAGGTGTTTAGAAAGAGAAAGAGAGAAAGGATAATAATGCTGAAAATAATCAGGAAGCAGAAAATAATTTGGTTTGGAATCCTAAACATGGAGAAAGTGCTTGGAGATAAATGCAGTAAAAGGAATAGTTGGTAGGGAAACGATTCGAACAGAAGATCATATTATAGGTAACAGTGGGGTAAATTGGAGGAAGAAACATAAAAGGAGAAAGGGGAAGGAATGAAGGAGAGTATTTTTTTTTTTAATGAAGAACCTGTCTAGGACAGAAAATTATCAGAAGTTGAATGAACTGTTAACAGTGTTTCATATAAAACTTTAACAATGTTTATTTATTTTCTGTTGCAGAGTCAGAAGTCATCTATCCGGCAGGTGACTCTATTAGCATTTAGGGACTGTGTAGTTTTAAAGTTGGCGACACGTCTAGAGCCACTGTTAGAAGAAATGTACTCAGAAGGCAGCCTTCCACCGGCCATCAAACAAATGTTCCTAGTTCTACAGGTAAGCAAATGTGCAACTCATTTTAACTTAGTTTCGGATTGTTGCTTATGTTACTTGAGTTTTAAACTGGAATGTTGTGTTCGTTCTGAATTCCATAGAGTCTTCCGGGTATTATAAAATAAGGATATCAGCAATGAATCGGATACAGGACCGGTGGATTCAGATCTCTATCTGTATTTGACCTGTATCTAACTGTAACTGCACAATAGTCATTTTAAAAGCTATAGCCGAGTTTGGTATTCATTATAAATGTTATCATTTTGTTTTTTAAGGTAAATTTATTTAATGTTGCCTAACGACAATGATCTTATAGCGACAACTTAAGATGGTAAAACAAATTTTGTACACAGTTGGTCAGTAAAATTTACATTTTATGAACTATTAGAACGGTACAATATAAACATATAAGTTCACATAAACTATGCATTCGTAATGAACTGAAGTATCGATATTGCACAGCACTATGTTCATAATTGTTATGTATTACTTATTAATTATAGTTATTCTCACTTCACAGAATACACGGAACCAGGTAATACTGAATAGATTTTCATATTGAAGAAGTTAATTTAGAGTCTTGTAGAAATAAATACAGCGATTGTAGACTCCTCGGTTCATCTAGTAGGGTATGAAGATCTGTAGGAATTTTATGAAGAGTCCTATAGGTTGAGTAGCGAGTACATTCATTTATAATGGTTGGTTGCAAGGTTCACAGTGTGAAGGCCTCTCTTTGGAAAATACGTAATCATGGGTAGGCTTTGTATGTCCAATGGAGAGTAATATTTGTTGTTTTCGGCTTGTATGTTTATAAAGACACTGAGTAGGAGATATGTTCAGTTTCATTTGTGGGAAATGAAATGAAATGTGTAGTGTTTAACGCCCGCTTTTACTACATACGGCACCGCAGGCGATGACACTGATGATACATGAGATGAAGATGGAGCACCGGTGGAATGAGATGGCGGGGGAAACCGGAGATCACGGAGAAAACCCGCCCCGTCGCCGTGTTGTCCACCACAAATCTCACTTTGCGGTCGCCTGGGATCGAACCCGGGCCGCCTTGGTGAGAGCCAAGTGGTCTAACCACTGAGCCACGGTTCATTTGTGGGAGTTTATTATGTGCATTGGTTTCTAGCCAATGGTGTTTCCAATCTTGAATTATTTCCTTTTTGATATGGTTTATAACATCTTCATGTGGAATAGATATTGGTTGTTTTGTTGCTTCTTTAGCAGCTTCATCAGCCTTTTCGTTTCCAGCTATTCTTTGGTGGGATGGTATCCACGTCAACAGTATTTCTTTGTCTTATAGAATAAGTTTATTGTTCAAATTTTGGATATATTTGATTATCAATTTAGTGGACGACAAATCTTGGAGAGACAAAGCACTGGAGGAATCTGAGTAAATCACATATTTTGGGTGCATTGCAGATTGTATCACTTCTAGGGACATTGTAATTGCATTTTATTCACAAGAGAATATTGTATTGAATTCTGGTAGTTCATATAGCATTGTAACTTCTTGGGATACGACAGCACATTTCCAAACTGAGAATGGAAACTGTCAGTATAAATTTCCATATAGACAGGATGGTGTGCATTTATATCCTTAAATAGTTTCTGGTGCACTGTTTTGTCCACTTGACCTTTAATATATTCCGACTTTTCCAAATTTATCTTTGGAACTGAAAGTCTCCATGGGGGAATTTAATTTCTACTAGTTCTGCATATCAGCAGGGGAAGTTCTAGTTTAAGTTGTTTCAAGTAATTCTCTGTGTATATGGAACTGCAAATATTTGTAATGTTTCTTCTGTTGTATTGTATTTGGCATCAGCGATCTTAGATGGATTAATAAATGCAATTGATCTTAACAGGTATGTAAGCCTTAGCGGTTTTCTTCTTATTTCAAGTGGCGGTTCATCTGCTTCAATCTGTAATCTTTCAATAGTCATTAGTCATGTTGTCATTTAATTGGTAGTTAATAGTTAGCCTCATATTTTTAGAATATTATATAACAAACGTGTATGTATAGGGTGTAACAAAAAGGTATGTCAAAATTTTGGGAAAACATTTCTTGCATTAAGAGAAGGTTTTATATGAAAATAGGTCCGGAAATTGTTTATTTCTATGTTGGAGTTTCTGCTTACACGGTGAGATGTGTAATACGCAGTGTCCTGTGATCATAATCCCACGACAGAACGGCGGCTTAATATTATAGTAGTAAAAATTTGCTTTTACATTTGGTTAAATTGGGTAGAGGTGATGCATTTCACGTTGTCATTTGCTCAACATTTGTTGGGCACCGGTACTCAGTTTATGCACAACAGAGTTCCTCGTTTCAGGCTTTCTGTTCTTCGATTTCTGAATATCAAGTTTCCTGGTAGATGGATAGGAAAAAGTGGACCAATTTCGTGGCTTCCGTCTCACCTGACTTAAAACCACTAGATTTTTATTTGTGGGGGCATTTGAAATGGTTATCCTGTTTATGCAACTCCAGCTTCAGATGTAGAAACTCTTGATGTTCGTACTGTGGAAGGCTGTCAGATAATATGAAATTCTCCAGTCCTAACTCAGCGCATTAGGGAGTCCATGTGACTGCGGGTTGACGGATGCTTTGGGGACCATTTTGAACATATGCTGTGATTTCCTGTTTCCCCACCGCTCTGTCATTGAGTGATATATGAGGTGCTGTAGAAAAGGAGCTCTGAAAAGGAAACAATTTCTGGACCTACATGTGTCATATAACATATTTTTACCCTTTATGTTTACTGAAATTTTTGACACACATTTTTGTTGCACTCTGTATATGTGTCCTCTAAATCTCTTTAAACTGGTTATAACACAAATATATTACGACCCCTTTTCGAATATTAAGTTCCAGGTGCTTCAAAATTAACAATGCGTGTCTTGTATATCTGCAGTTGGGTTTTCATGAAAAATGAACTTGGTGTCATAAAGAAATATTTCGTTTATATATTATCACGAGGCCGCACATAAGTGAACGCCGAGAGAGAGAGAAAGAAGCGGGTAGTGGAAGAAACAGCGTTAAAGCCACGCCTAAGCTCATGCGCGCGCTAGCGCTTGCCGAGAGAGGAAAGACGGGTTGGGAAGAGAAAGAGATAGAGGGGTCTGGACTCCTTCGCCTGCCGTCGTAAAAGACTGAGGTTTCGTGAGTTGTCGAGAAACTTCTCCAATCTGCCAGAAGCAACGGCTGGTGTATAAAAGCGACTACACTGGACGAGTTCAGCAGTTTCCAAGTCACAGTCGTGGGGAAAACATCTACACTCAGACCAGTGAGCGGCGGAGTCCCCGAAGGCTCTGTACTATCCCCCACCCTATTCAACGTGTTTATGGCAGATTTCCCAACAGAGCCACGAGTCGAAATTGGCACAATACGCTGACGACGTGCTTCTGTTCTGCAAAGACAAACACATCCTCAGAGCCTTCAACCCCTTACAAAGACATCTCCGTCTTACACAGCAGTGGTGTAGGCGTTGGCGGATGTCCGTTAATCCGGACAAAACAACGCCATATTTTTTACAAAGCGCCACACACCCGCTGACTGCCCCAACTTCAGCTACCGAGGTCGAAGGATAGAGTGGACCAACTCTGTCCAGTACCTAGGTGTTAACTTAGACAGGGGTTTAACTTTTCGCCAACACATCAGGGACCGAGCGGCGAAGGTACAGGGAGCAATTGCTTCCCTGTATCCAATGCTGGGTCAACCTCGATGCCAGTTGGCATGAAGTTATACCTCTTCCGAGCGCTGGTAATCCCGGTTATGCTTTACGCCTGCGAGATCTGGGGCATGGCCGCAGACAGCTGGCTAGCATGGCTCCAAAGTGCACAGAATAGAGGACTTAGGTCTATATATTCTGTGGGATGTTATTTTCCTATCAGGTTGCTTCACGAGGCCTCGAGTCTTCCATACGTGGAGGATGAAATTAGGCGCCGGGCTTCAAAATTATACTCCAGTTTACCTAATCATAGAAGCGCCCTTGTCAGATTCTTGGGAGATTATGACCCCACTAGACGTTCTAGACAGCACCGGTTACCCCGCATGGCTTCCGGGCATCCGAGATAACCTAGGAGCTAATCCGAACAGGAGCTAAAGCTGAGCTCCACATAATCCTTCCAAGCTGCTTGGCATCAAAATTATTTCCCCAAAGTAAAACAAACAAAAACACCAGGGTGCAAGGTGTTGCATCCTGTCCTTCAACCCCTAGGTACATCTTGTAACCTCATAAATAACACCATTCTAAAAACCCACATTTCACCCTACAACATCCCGAAATCTACCTTACCTGCGGTAAAACCCTTAACGGGTGGGCACGCAGCAAAAACCTTCTGGCTATATACAGCCAGTCAGCACCACATGGCATGGCATGGCAGTTCAGCAGTATCGGCAGTAAGCCGCTGGAGAGTGCAGAGAAGCAGTCGTTCGGCAGGAGCCGGGAGACGAGTTGCAATTGTGCAGTACAGGCGGCAGATAGGAGTTGAGAACTAATACACGTGTAGTGATTTGAAAGCGAATTCTTTTGTTTATAAGCCACGTAAGCCACGAGAGACTGTATTGGTGTGTGTTACGTCATTCTGCTGAGATCAGAATTCTATTAGAGCCTCTCTACGGAAATAAAGAGCATTTTTAATATAAAATAGATATTCTATAGGGAAACAAATATTTTAAAGATTGGCAAGAATGAAATTTGACGTGTGAGTACAATTTTAGTCAATTCAGCAACAAGGATATTGTTAAGGATAAAAAAGATATACTTCCTACACATTTTATGAGAAATTAGTTGAAAATTTAAAATGCAATCTATCGAGCAAGAAGGCTCCATGGTAACGCATGTGACTCGCATTCGAGAGGTCCAGGGTTCGACCCCTAATGGCTCACCATATGACCATTGGCATTTCCTGATTTTTCCCTGGTCGCCATGATGAGTGCTGGAATGGTTGTTTTCTACCACGGTTCTCCATCTCCCATTCCTCCTTTCATATTTCAGGAGCCTCCGGTGGGATGGCGAAGAAGACTCCATTTGGAACTTTTTCAGAGGTTGACCGTTCGAGCCTCCACTTTTAGGTGAACCTTTCCCCGCTGCTGAAATGGAGACAAAACCACACTCCGGCGTTTGGGCGGTTCGCCGAGAATGGCTCCCAGCCTGGTGGTTAAGCCAGTAACTCTACCGCTTGCTCTGTCCATTCCTGCAGCCCACATGTCTCCTCCATTCCTTCCGGAGGTAATTGCACAAAAGATCCAAATGAGGGTCGAAGTGTTAGTCTCCCTCCTTTATCTAATCTGTCTACCTGTATCTAAAATGTATCCTAGTACAGAGACTATAAACACCCTTAAAAGTGTTTGAAAAAACTCCAATAATATTTGGCAAATTTTATTTTAATTTTATTTATATAATTTATTTCTAGAAATATATATCATAAACTATTAAGCAACAAAGGGTGATCACACAGAAAATGAAGCTAGTCACCGTGAAGCAATAAATATTACACAAATAAAAATATTTGTAACAGAATCTCAACTTAACTTAAGAAGTTGATAATTCCTTCTTCCTTACAAAAGATTGATTTCGAAGGCACTTCACCTTCGTCTTCAGTTTATTAACTAAACTCCGTTGTTAAGGAAATCTCGGTTATCATGTAATTCTCTTTTATTATGTTACGTTTCCAACATTACATGCATCTGAATACGAAACAAACCTAAAAACAGAATCAATTGCCGGTATTACGGCATCATTACGTGATGTTTATTTTTGAAAATAAATATTTTCTCCCACACTATTAACTCTATGAGAACATTTAATTGTTTTAATAATTTAACTTTGGGATTTATTTCATGGTTAAATGACCAAAAATCATCTGCTACGGCCGATTTATCAATTTGTTTATATTTAATGTTACGAAAATGTTCTTTCTTTCTGGTTTTCAACTTCTTAAGTTAAGTGGAGATTCTGTTACAAATATTATTTGTGTAACAAAGGGTGATATATGGCACCACCATGAATAGAAAAGTATTTTGTCAGGGTACTTTCTCAAACAGAGTGAATAGCAATCAGGTATTTAAATAAACATGTAGTGTTGTTAACATTAATGAATTGAGTTAGTTACAATTAAAGGATTAAGACATAACGTTAACTTTAAGTAATAAAGGCCAATTCTTTTATTCAAATTCCTTAACGACTAAACTCCAAAATTAAAAAGAAAAAAGACTCTTCTAAACTAAAACATACATAAAAGAACAGAAAATATTGTTCGTATTAGATGATAATAATAATTCAATAAATAACAATGCGATAGAAAATACTAATATCTATAAGTAATAATATTTGGGGTATGACAAACTTAGAACACCATAGCCTACCAATCCAACTGTCGGTCTCATGCTCACGTGTGCACAGCAGAGGAGGGCTATCATCTAAACAGTACGGTTAGCGTCGCACGTTCTTCATCTTCCTACAACATAGTGGTGAACTTGACCTATATCCTGTTTATCGCCTTGCTCCACTAACATGTATTCTTCCGCATTGAGTTTCCTTCCCTGTTTCTGTGAATGGCTAATGCACGCCTTCAAATGATGTCAAACAGCCCTGCGCAATGCAAAGATGGAAGATAAAGGCAATATAAACACTCTGCCATGAAAGATGCACGTACTTTCGCCATTCTGAAAGCTGCTTTAAACAAAATGATTCTCTTGTCCATTTGTTGATAAGAATTTGCGTAGATTCCATACGTATGAACTCAGTTACGTGATACATATAATGCATACATTTATAAATCTGACGTTATCTTCGAAATGATCATTTCAAATAAGGAGATGTTTTACATCACGGTAGTGTGTAGTGTTTAGCGCCCGCTTTTACTACATACGGCATCGCAGGCGATGACACTGATGATACACGAGATGAACATGGAGCACCGGTGGAATGAGATGGCGGGGGAAACCGGAGATCCCGGAGAAAAACCGCCCCAGCGCCGTGTTGTCCACCACACATCTCACTTTGCGGTCGCCTGGGATCGTACCCGGGCCGCCTTGGTGAGAGCCAAGCGGTCTAACCACTGAGCCACGGCGCGGCCTTTTACATCACAGAAAACTTATTCTACGACAGCAGGCAATGAAAGATAACTAGTCGTATGATAGGAATTCCGTAAGAAGTTACACGAAACAGATCTTAGAGATCGATGGATATCTTAATTCTTTTATTCTTCAGGTTATGGAAAGGACAGAAAATCCTCGCCCCACTAGGTGGATGCATGACCAGGTTTTTCTGCATGAAGAACCAATTTTGCTGCACAGAAATCTTTCTGGTGTAATTTCGACCATGTCATAGGTTCATTAAAAGTGTTATTGCAAGTAGATCGATTTACGATATTTGTCATTTTACGAGGGCTTTCTAAGAGTAACAAAAAAACTCGCCTGAGGTAATTTTCAAAGTAATAAAAGAAAATTATAGAGAGTAAGCACAATGTTACCTCATTAACCGGATACTCCCGATGTTTCCCGAAGTCCTATTACATCTATCCACTTCCGGAATATTTTTATCTATGTTCCTTAATGTCTGCTATCATTGTACAAATTAATAACATGATGTGATTGACCACAATAGCGGAACTTTTAGATTGATTAACAACGCTCTATATCATTATTCTTATCATTGTTGTTTTATTATTAATATATTTCATTGATTTAAAAAATTAAAACATCATACAGAAACGAAATAGCACAAACATTATGTTCCATTTCCACAACTTCAGCTTGCAATTGAAATACAAGCTGTTGCTATGGAAACACTCGACAAAAGAAATGTAATACAATTATCAGCTAAACGATATATTTACAAGAAATTCACACTTAAAATAGTTTGAGGTTATATTTAGAGTAGCATCCCGTATGTACATCTTCTAGGGCTTCTTTCGCGTTGCGGAGGTGGCAGCAATCCTATTAGTGGCGACAAAGGAAAGCTTACGACGTGAAATACAAGCTTCTGTATATTGGGGAAGCAAGAGAAAACGTCCACTGCCGGTGGATACTCAATTCTTGTACTAGTACCCTATTGTTAGCGAGATACTGCGTAGACTTAACAATAACAGCATTTCTCTTGAGCTGCCGATATCAAATTTCCTATTTACAGAAAGTTTATTTTTCCCCTTTACCGTGGATGAAGTTAAATACTCCTTGCACTCAGTGAAGAATACCGGCAGAAAATGTGATAGAATTACGCAGAGTGGAACTCTACTAAATGCTTGTTTTATGTTGAAAACATCTCTGGTCTCCTTTAGTTGTTATACTTACAAAGATGTATTCCATTCTTTAAATGTGTTACTTATTTAGTGTAGAACAAATATATACAAAAGCTAACATGATAAGCATTAAATTTCATATCTTAATTAGCGTACCAAGCAAAAGTTACAAAAATTTTCCTACCTGAAATTGTCAGTTTTTAACTTCTTAGAAACGACTCTAAAAAGATTCTGATTAAAATGCGTTTAAATCTATGTGTTCAAGTTTTACCTTAATTTTTCGGTGAATAACTTGCAAAGTATTTGAATAGATTGAGTCAACCTGAAAAGTTCAATTCCTTGGCCGGGATTTGAACCACGGATCTGCTGGTTTCCGTCCAGTCGCTCTTACCCATTGAGCTAGCATGCCCAACTTGCCGTGCTGGCATTTAATTCTCCAATTCACTCATATATTTTCCCGGCAAACCACTAGGGGCTCTCGTATTCGAGATACACCACTTGTGGCGACTTACTGTTGTAAGTACTTGAATCCCAGGCATCACCATTAAGCTCTAATTATTTAAGTTAATTGGTGGAAATTAATCTTTTCAAATAATTAGTTCAAATCCCGGTCATTTTTCAGATTGAATTTTTCAGGTTGACTCAATCTATTCAAAACCTTAACCTATATAGGCTAGTGTGTAAAAATGATTAATTTCCACCAATTAACTTAAACTTGAAAAGTCCTTTTCATTTCAAATGAAGATAAGTCTTTTGTCTCATCGGCTGTTTTCGATATATTCGTTACTATATCCTTAAGTTTTTCCAGTTTGAACTGTTTTGCTGCATCTACAATGAATTTCTTTTAACCATTTTAATCTTATTTCTCCTAAATATTTTCCTGCTTTGTCCATAAATCATCCGATCCCGAGTTAAAAATCATCTTAATTTTTATCCCTAGTGTAAAATCTTTCAGTTACACTAGTATTCGATTCTCTGTCCCTTTTTAAGTACAGTGCTCATTATAACACAATATATTGCATTCAGCAAACCTATCACCGCTTTTCTTCCCTCTTAATCCACTTAAATTCATTACACCTGTTTTTGACCATGCATACCCCATTCCAGCCTTTGTTACATATTTTGATTTTATCTATAATATATTAATAATCTTTTTAAATACAGCATGCTTAACATATCTTGCTTTTCAATATCATTGACTCTTGTTATAATCTCTTTACAAAAACTCTTATTATTTCTTCCTGCGCGATGTCTCCCCCATTCTTATCTTTTCCAATTTTCTGTATCTTCTTCATCTATTTCTTTTTTCTCCATTTTCTCTTATGTAACCATGCATTGTTTAAGTATACAATTTTCCTCTAATAGATTTATTCTGAACTAGTTTTGGCCTTTTACTCCTACTTTCCCTAGTTCTGCTTGTGCTTTTCTCCATTTGATGAACTTCTTGATAACTGTAGGGCTATTTTACAAAACTTCCTGTTTATTGCATCTACATTTTCCTAGCCTTTTTCAGCCGTCATTATGTATCGTCAGTTGTTTTCGAATAATCCGTTATTACATCTTTAAGATTTCTCAGCATAAACTGTTTTAGTGTATCTGTAAAATATTCTATACAGTCCTTCTTTACTTCCTGTGTGGATTCATAAATGATAAAAACTTATTTAACACACAGAACGGTTATGTTTTATTTTCCGTATCATTCAATGAGGTCTATATTGCTTAAATTTAAATTGTTTCTATTAAAATAACTTGCCATAAGTGAAATAATTTACATGAACAGTACAATACATAAAAAACAACATGAAGCTGTAATGGTGCAGAAAAAGTCGCGTAGATGAGGTTCATCAGATTTGGACGAATATCGGGTGGCTCTAAGCTCCATGGACCCCGGACGCATATGTGCATCACTTCACCAACTTCATTCATCGTCCGATATGACTTAACGTTGGAGGACGTAAATTACAACAACAAAAAAAAAATCAGATTTGGGGGAGTAGAACGAATAACTTCGCAACACCTTTCTAAGTTTGTAAACAATAAAGCTTAGAATAACAAAATGACCACGAACTGATCTATATATTTTTAATTTTTCGGGGAGAGCTTCCCTTAAAGAGTGTGGCGAGCCACATGTCACATCCAAGAGATAGGATCAAAGCACTTAATTCTTTTTGTCGTTTAATGCATACCTTTTATGTTAATAAACAGCCATCTCCAGCCTTTCAAAACTAGGAATAGCATTACCTACTGCTCTGATATTTAGTATATTATCATTATTATTTTACGCTAGTTAACTGCTGTGGTCCCCATCATCACATTCGTCACGTTCAAGAGGTCCCGAGTACGAATCTCGGTCAGGATGATTTACCTGGATAAGGTTTTCTCCGCCGTTTTTCTTTATCCTAAAAGACAAATGTAGAGTAACTCGAAGCTCTATGGACCCTGGGCTAATTTGAGCACCACTTCAACCATTCCATTGCTCATCCGATATGACAACGTTGGAGGACGTAAATTACAAAGAAATATCTATATTTAGCCTTAAAGACCGCTTATTTTATTCAGAGGCCTCTGCAGCAGGCTTGAGATTACTTTACGTGCACGGACCATCCGAAGGAAGTCATGTAAAGATTTTGCCTCCGAAAAGAATTCATCGACCTCCGCCTGGTTTGAACCAGAGATCTTAGGAACCAGAAGCTAGCATGTTACCCCTATAAGGGTGAGATATTCAACCAATTATATAAAATTTATCTTCTAATTGTCCTCGTGGGAGAAAATCCTACAGACTGCCCAAAGGCGCCATGGGCAATGTGGTGTGAGTAAGGCCCACACTTCCAGCTACACCCCCGCCCCCCAGTTTGAGAAATGAGCCTAGTAACATGTGAATCAACCAGATTTCTATCCTCTCTGGTCGATCAGTGGTCTGCCTCCGGCTACCTTCAAGCAGGCGGCTGGATGCAGACAGCGTTGGGCGTGGTCACCACTTGGACGGGTAACCGCACACGCGACAACAGCGCCCAGATGGCCAGAATAACTAACGCTCAGAAACTAAAGGTTGAGACAGAAAACAACCCGTTGAAACCTCCCAGATAAAACCGCACTAAGCGACAAGATGCTGAGGCGTAAAAGCATCCCTAAGTGACTCGCTCTTGACTGCTGTATTACTGATCTCGTAATTGTATACAGCATTGTTGTTGTTGAGTCCAGAGGTTGTTGAGTTCAGAGGTTCTACTCTCATTAGTCCTGGATCCGTAGGACCAAGACCTGGGCCTCTTTCAACCAGGGAGTATCCGAGCTGTCCCAAAGGGCGCTCGGCATCCTCCGTGGGGCTTTCCATAGGGCAAGACCTGGGTTACTAACAAACCCCCCATCTGGTCCAAGGACACAAGACGGGATGGAAGTGGATACGCCACTTACGCGCGCAAACCCAAAAGGTGAAGGCTGCCGATATGACCTCGGTGGGGCGGCCTGGCGATCTAGCACAATTTCTACTAGCTCTGCAGGCTAGTACCCGGGAATATTAATGGCTTCCCTCAACCCCATCCGGAGACGTACCCGATCACCCACGGGTGGCGGGAACCACTGCCACCTCGAGACTAACCCAATCCGAACGATTCCCAGAGGGAGGGGCTCGAATGTTCGGCCCGAGGTTCCTCTAGTAACGTCAGAGGTACCACGAGTGCTAAGGGTCCGCAGCGCCCGCACCACGGCAGCTGAAGGGGACGGATCCCCTCCCCTACGGGGATACAGCAGTGTTCTAATATTGGGTTAGAAGCTACTTGTGCGCTGCAAACAGCAAACCAGGACTGGAGTGAAAGTCTCTTGTCATAGGGTCAAGAAATGCCTTACCAGACTTAAAAGATACCATGACTACGACATGTTCTTAAATGTTATCCCTCTTCAACACTCTGTTCTTATATCCTGGACATTCCATGGTGATCTTTCCTTCGATAAACAACTCCATATATAGAAAGGTAGGGTCAGACTGAAAAATTCAATGCCATAGCCGGGATTTGAATCACGGATCTTCTGGTCTCCGTCCAGCTGCTCTAACCATTGAGCTACATTGGCCAATGTGCCGACATAACATTAAATTCTCCAACTGACCCAATAGTGGTTAACTATAAAGCCCGGGCCTTAAAAAGTACTTAGAGGTTGTAAGTCACCATTAAGGTAGTTGTCTCTTATGTTTATGAGAACTCCTAAGTGGTTTACCGGGAAAAAACACGAGTCAGTTGGAGAATTTAATGTCATGTCGGCACATTGGCCATAGTAGCTCAATGGTTAGAGCAGCTGGACGGAGACCAGAAGATCCGTGGTTCAAATCCCGGCTATGGCATTGAATTTTTCAGTCTGACTCTACCTTTCCATACTTTAGCCTATACACGGCCAGTGTGAAAGAACAATTAATTTCCAACTCCATATATATCTAATAGCACTCGAGCTTCACACTGATTCCACTACAAAAACGCGCGCTAATGAAAACACAACCATGCATCTCTGTGTATTTCAAAGCCCTCGTTAATCGTGCGATAGGAGGGGGAAAACCTAGAATCATACATTGACTAAATGCTATCTAAAATGCGAGCGCGGGGGCATGTTGTAGTCAGTACTCGGCGACTTCCAGTGGATGTTAAAAATATACTCCACCTACTGCTTACTTAACTGTGAAAGAATGAACAACATTTTGATGCAGTGATGGCTAGCGTCTTAGCTCATCAATGAAATGAAGATTGTTTCTGTACACCCTATCTTTTAGTGTTGCGGCATTGTTGCACATCTATTAAGTCCGCGCCGACCACCAACTGCACCCCTCGTTCGTGATCTGTACCAGGCTATCTCGTACGTCTATACCGCCGTCTCTTAGAAACCCCGCATTCTATAACCCTTTATTTTGAAATAGGGCAGACTATTGACCAGAGAGACAAAGATAAATCTAGACAAAAAACGTAGGTAATCGTAAGTCAGTAGGTCAAAGTACACTGCTGTAACAAGCAGGGCCATTACTTTCGCAATTATATCCTTGATTACTTGTTGCAGAGTGTTATGGAGTGCTACCCACCCAGCGAGAAGCGCCTGAGGCTGGAGTCTTTGGTGGCGAGAGTTGTATCACCATACTTGGGTCACCGAGGTCTCTACGAGGACGGCAATAATGTACCCGTCCTGCGGTCCAGAGAGCTCGACGTGGCACATCTCCGCAGGCCAAGCTGTAAGATTTTTACCGTCATCACATCCAAGCAAATATCTCAACGGTTATGCATTCCATTCATTTTCCTGAACAAACACAAAGCGAGGCGTGCCTCTCAGAATAGCTTCAAAGTTAATTAAAAACGGCTTAGGGAATGAAAGTTCTTGAACAAAGCAAGCCATCGTTCCGTTCCATTATTTATACTGCGAGTTTAAAACACTTTCTCTTCTGCACGGGTTTACTTAAACATGTGTTTACTTAAGCATATTTTGACCAAAATATTAAAATCATTTTATAATTTGTTTGCCTGGTAATACTTAATAAACTTTATCTGAATTTCTAAATATATAATCATTAATCCCAGAGAAAATATTAAAATCAAACCACAGTCAACTAACAACCACTTATTATTTTCACTACTGCTTAGGTAACTAAGGTAGTCGAAGTAAGCTTTAGAGCTAAAAATAATTCAGATCTCCATTATTATTATTATTATTATTATTATTATTATTATTATTATTATTATTATTATTATTATTATTATTATTATTATTATTATTATTATTATTATTATTATTATTATTATTATTATTATTATTATTATTATTATTATTATTATTATTATTATTATTATTATTATTATTATTATTATTATTATTATTATTATTATTATTATTATTATTATTATTATTATTATTATTATTATTATTATTATTATTATTATTATTATTATTATTATTATTATTATTATTATTATTATTATTATTATTATTATTATTATTATTATTATTATTATTATTATTATTATTATTATTATTATTATTATTATTATTATTATTATTATTATTATTATTATTATTATTATTATTATTATTATTATTATTATTATTATTATTATTATTATTATTATTATTATTATTATTATTATTATTATTATTATTATTATTATTATTATTATTATTATTATTATTAT